>VWZU01008866.1:452193-494316 GCA_013397095.1 Sterrhoptilus dennistouni | reverse complement strand
TTTGTAAAAAAAAAAAAAAAAAAAAAAAAAAGATGGCACTTTTAGAGAAATTGTTTTGGGGCTGTTTACCTGGTCTTTCTGTGGTCATTAGTATATGCTCTGACAATGAAGGAGTTTAAACAGTAGTGGCCACTTGTTTGTTAAAGTTTTCTGTTTAGGCCAGCTGATGTCTGAAGTAAAAGTTCCCTAGTCTTTCTCTAAAACCCCAAAGGCAGGGGTTTAAGGATCTAACATATATTTTGTAGATACCAGGATAAAAATAGTTCATAATATGCTGGCAGCACATGTGCTTTGCACTGCTAGTTTGTTACCCTAGATTCCTGAAAAAAAGAAATCCTCTGCCTGAAATATCCCAACAGTGCTGGGCAGCAGCTTAGCAGGTATTTGTCACACTGGGGGTCTCTTTGCTGCTTATAGTCCAGGTGCATACATCTTTCCTTATCTGAGCCCCCCCACAGAGGAGTCTCATGCTTATGCAAGAGTTACAGCACACAAACTGGGAGCCCCAAGTGGCCTCCCTACAGCTGCAGGTCTCACTGCCTGTCTGAGCAGCCTCCTGCATAGACACTGCTGGATGCTGACACTCCTCTCTTTACAGGTGGAGCCAGTACACCACTGGCACAAGCTTCATCAGTGGTTCAGATCTGAGCTGGATTGACCCAGTGATCTAAGTCACTGAACCTCTGCAAGGAAGGGCCTTGTATTTCCTGCTCCTGACAAAAGATTACCTATAAAACATGGTGTTAGCTCCTTCCTTCCAGTCACTGAACTTTACACTTTTGTGCTTGGTGCATGTAAGAAGAGATCTAATGTTTGTTGTCAAAAGCAACCTATAACTAAAAGAACAAAGAAGATCATTGTGGAAGACATCCTACCCATTTTGAGAAGAATCTGTCATTGGTATGGGTATCCCCACAAACAGTCCACTTTTCAGTCCAGCTGATGTAATGCACCACTTTGGGCAGCAGCAGTGAAATGAGAGGAATCTACCCCACTGCAACACAGAGAGGCTCACAGTTAAGTGTTACACGACATAAGTTTTCTGTGGTCTGAATGAAACCCATGTATCTATTAACAGTATACTGGCCCTTCCCTCCAAAGGGCAGCTGGGAAAGCACTGCTACTAATGGCTACATTCTCACTTGCCAAAGGTAAATTGAGCAATATATATCTTCCTTGGGAAGTATTATGTTGTTCATTATTTTAACATTAGAGACAAAGTACAAAAAAAGTTGATTTGCTGCACAGCACTGGAGCACCAGGAAAAAATGCCAATCATCTGAAAAAATGACATATCACATTAAATGAGTTGGCCAATGCATACAAATTTTCATGTAATTTTCCACCAGCTATCAGGCAAAATTATCTCAATTACATTAAAATGCACAATTTTGCAATGTCTGGCTCACTGAACAAAATTATACCACTGCAAGGGCTGTTCAAATCCTCAAACTCCATAAGCATAACGAAATAAAATACCAATTCAATGCAAAGCTATTCTAAAATAGCTTTGATACAAGAAATAAAAAGGAGGAGGTAAAAAACAGTGAATCTTCCTACTTTTTACTTTTTCAAACCACTGGAATATATTATCATCTGCTCAGGCCATTTTTTTTTAAGCAGTAGATAAATGTCTGGGTTAAGTGCTATTCCTTGTAGCAGCAAAAATGATTTTTTTTCTCCTATAAACTTTATTACTATTATTTGTCACCTTTTGAAATACATAGTTATTTATACTGGGAAGAGGCTAACCAGGCAATCACCTGACAGGCAAATTCAGATAATACACTCTAGCAAATAAAAATGGTGACCGCCTGCCAACCACCAATATAATTTTCTCAGCAGAGCAGCAATTCATGAGTAATTCAATCAGGTATTCAATAGAAAATTATTCCTGTTTTGCAGACTGCCATCACTAACAGTGGTGCCTGATTTTGCTGCTTAACCACTTTGGCACAAAACCAAAGACTGTGCAGTATTGGATTTTCTCCCATGCTGTTTCAGTAACAGCAATGTGAAAAGAATGAGACAGAAGGTAGAAATGTGGACAGAGGCCTTTACATGTTACCATAATATGATCTGCACTTCCATAATAATTTTCAAAAAATTCTTAAGAGGGAAAACATTCACAAAAATTAATAGCAGATCCATAGCACATGAGAGGCATAGTGGCAATGCATTTAGCTGCACAACCTAACAGGTGCAGTTAGTCTGTGCTTCACAGAGATGTCCAAGAACAGACCTTAATGTGTGGCAGATGTATTGTCTTTTATAGAAGCACAGGCTGAATCCTTCCTGGTAAAATCCTGATGATAGAAAACACACCTTAGCCCCCCAAAATGCAGTCCCAAGACCTTCCTTGCTGTAAGGGTAGATGGGCTGCCCAAAGGGCTGTTCCCAGTGCTCTGCCAGCCTTCTTCAGAGCAGCCTGTGGTTAGTCTGCAGCTGTTCTCACAATGTCAATGCTCTGCTAGCTTCTCTCCTGCCTGTGGCTTCTTTTTCCATGTACACTGTTTTGCTAACAATCTCACTGTCTCTCAATTCTCTTATCTACAGCATGCATCATGCACAGACCTAAATTCTTTCTGTCAGCTCCTTAAGTGGCCTCTTTTTTTCCTTTTTACAGCAAATACTCTATATACTTGGAGTATCATGCCATTTATGATATACCTCCTTTTTCATGCAAATGCCCACAAGCAAATGTAAAGAACAGGAGCAGATGCCTCCAACTTTCAATGATTCCTCTCATCATCCCATTTTCTCCAGTCTGTAGGGAACAGAAATCTCTCACTCTTGATTCATCTGCCTAATAAAACTCTCTCACTTACACCAAGGTAGAAGAGCAATGTCCCAGCACACATCCTCTGTAATATGCGGTATGTCACAGAGGCTGAATGAGACCTACTCCTTCAGAATCACAGAAACACAAGAGTGCAAAGTAGGCCATTTCAGTTATAACTGGAAACCCCAAAAGGTCCTCTGTACATCTGCTCTGTTTAGCACAGGCTATAAAGCAGCTTCGTCTCCTTCGGGTAAAAAATTGGGAAATCAAGCTTCACCAGTTTGAATTGTATAGGACATGCTCACTGACGTATCTTTTTAAATATACAAGAACTTTCAAGCTCTGTCACAGGTCAAACCAGAGTCCACCAAGACTTGTAGGCTTATCCCAGCTTTGGAAAGGATCTGGACTACTTAAAGTGCTTATACACAAGACCCAATTTTTTTTCCTGATTATGGAAAGAAGGATGGAACTTTATTTTCTCTCACATCTCTGCTTTAGCTTGTTTGAATTCCAGTTCAACTACCTTGTGAAGGGCCAATATCTTATTCTTAGTAGAATCACACTGTAGCATCAATGTTTTTGTCCTCTAAGGTGCTCTTCACTATGATAACAACAGAAGAACCTCATTCCCAATGTTCATACCTTGTTTAAGTTCTAGAAAATTTCAAAGTATTAGAAGTCCTTTTGATCTGAAATGTTCTAGCAGAATTTCACAGTCAGGGGAATGCCCTGTCAGAAAGAATCACCCACTGGAACCAGTCAGAGAGCAGCCCCTGTCTTATCACAGTCTGTCATTTTTTAAAGTGCAAAGCCTACAGATGAATGATACTGACCTCCAGACATTAGCAGGGAAAGCAGGAGTTCAAGAACTCCACCCCAAACAGATTAGCCTTTCATGGTAACAGACAACAAGAATTCTACTTAACAACTTGTCCATCATGAGGATACAAAATGGCAAATTCATGTGCTACAAGAGTAAATAGAAAACATGTAAATCCTGAATAAAAATAATAAAATGAATAAAGGAACTAGGTTTGAAAAATAGGAAATAAAATTTTGGAAGAAATGTAATTTGCAAAATTTCCTTCTGGGACAGGTGTTTCATCCAATTGTTTTACATTTCAGGAAAGGTCTTGACTTCTGCAGACAGAAATGAGCGCATAGGGCATTAAATGTAGTTGAACTGCCAATAATGTAAAATGCTTTAAGATAGTCCATGACCTATCCACTCTGTCTGACAGTGGTAAAATATGTTTATTTGTAGCTCATTCCTCAATTTAGTCCTTCTAAACTATTTTCTTTGGGGATAAAAAGCCTCATAGGTCTTACATATCTGGACATAAATGTTCTTAGTCCTAAAATCCTAAGTTTGCATGAGCTACCCCAGTAGTTTCGCATATGTGCTCTAACACCTAAAATAATTAGGGCTGTATAATAGGTCTGAAAAGACAGCTCTTGAAAGACCCTCTGAGGTAAGAGCCATTAAAAACTTCAGGGCCACAGTTAATAAAGAACAGTATTCTGTTTGGGATTTTTTTCAGAGATGAAGGATTTTAATTTGCAAATAACAAATCTACAGCAAGCCACCTTAAGCCAGTTCCATGCTGATCTCTAAGGCCGACAGAGTGAGAGGCTGATATCTCACCTGCAGTTCAGGAAATGTGAGGAGAGATTTCAATTCAAACCCCGGCAGGAACAGTTTGGAAGTTTCTTTCTTGGTGGTCCATATATAAAAGAAAACTTCTTAAAAGAGAATGGATTTTGATTTCTCATTTCAGAAGGGGTTCTTTTAGTCAATTTTACACTGCAGAATGAAGGCTCTATGCAAGCTAACATCTACAAATAAAAAGTAAAGACTTTTCTTTCAATAAAACATGCTCCTCATTAAAATTTACAGCTTGCACATTTTTTTTCCAGTGCTACTGCTATACTGAGACTGTCTGCTTTGCTCCTACAGCAAACAATCATTTTCCCTTATATCCATGATGGAGCTTTTTGCATTAAGTCTTTATTTTATCAGGCAGCACAGAGAGGATTGTTATGGATTCATGGGGTAGGGAGAAGAAGCTGATGGTAAATGTATTAAAGGTGATCATCATACACATATAGTATAATTACTCAAAAAAAAAAAAAAAAAAAAAAAAAAAAAAAAAAAAAAAAAAAAAAAAAGATGTGTTCCTGACAGAAACAGAAAGCAGTTAGCAACAGCAGCAGAAGAAAAATGCAAAATGCACTGCAAATCCCAGAGATTTACAGAAGCTAGAATAAACTCCTAGAATAAACTCCTACAGATTTTACATTAGATTGGGGTAATTTTTAAGGCTTCAGCATTGTAAAGAAAATCTTGAAGGAAAAGAAACAAAAAAGCATTGAATTTGCTTTTTTCATATAGTCATCTGCTTCTGATGAAAAGCACACTCTCTAATAGATTGTGGTAGGAGATGGGGTAGCAGGTCTCTACTGGAGTAAAGGGTCCTCATTTTGTGTTTCAGGAAGGTTGCTGTGGTGATGTTCTGTCAGGTACTGGCAATTCTGAGTCTTCCCCAACTTTGCAATATTTTGATATGTTAAGATGGTTGAAAAATGAGAAACTACTCTGTAAAAAATGAAGTGGAAAAGCCATTCCCCATTCAAGAATTGAAAAGTAGATTTTTTTTGACATTTTAAAATTTTCTCAGGATCATTAACCAAATCATTCTATCATTCTGTGATTCTATGATTATCAAACATGTTTTCAAAATGCATAACAAAAGGAATTTTTATTATTAACCCAAATTCATTTGAGGAAGAAGAGTTAACTGAACAGGTCACATTTGCAGTATTAACTAATTACTAATCAAATTTTCAGACATTTAAAATCAAGACTTATTTACTTTTTTTAAAATGCCCATTTTCAGAAAAAACAATCCAGCCTTAGACCAGGTATGAAGCCTCATCTTCCTGGCCCTTCCTCAACTCTGGCCATTTGGGATTTGTAATGCTTCTGGAGTTATCACTGGTTTTTTGTTTTCAGAACCATGAGTCTGTTTATGTCTTAATTAGTGTATCTCTGTGTTGTGTCAGAGGTTAGGAGAGATGAATCTTCACCTGAAGGCACATTGACTAGAATTCCAAACAGAAGTAAGATACTTTAAAAACTGTGATTTTTGGTCAGCTTTTAGTAAATCTAAATTTATATAGTTAGATTGAAAATAGAACCTCCAAGTCATTAAAAATTAAACAAAAATTACATTTGATTTCAAGGTTATCTGACTTCCTGCGAGTCCCTCATCATTCATAGTTTCTTTCCTATGTTTAGCAATGCTCTTTTTTACCTGTATGGTTTGTCAGGGCTAGATAGGTACATCACAGTGTATATTTATGTCACACCATACAGAGCCAGTACAACAAGTACTGAGTACTGTAGAGAATTTACACTGAGTAATGTAGAGAACAAAATGTAGAATTACACTGAGTAATGTAGAGAACAAAATGGAATGAAAGGACATCTAAGTTCTTATTTTTGAAATGTACTGACACACCATAGGAGATAGACCAGCTAGAATTTAATTTGCTGTTTGCTTGTTGCTCACTGGGAAAGCCTGATTCCTATCGGTTCCCCGATGAGTCTGATGAGTGTTATCACATACTGTACCTGTAATTTGTCAGAGATTTTGGGTTCTTTATGCTACAGATAATCCCTGTGGCTTCTTCATGCCATTGGGAAATGTCCTTTCTCTGAGTAACCAAAAATAAAGAATACTGAGCCAGTCCTTTCAAACCTTTTGCATGTCTCAATGGGACCTGGATAACAAACTTTTGTTCCACACTTTTCTCTTTAGGATATCTGCCTTGAGAGAAGAAACATTATTAAGGGATCTAAAAGTAAGCCTATTCTAAATTTCAAGTTTCTAAAAATCTCATAAGATTTGTACTAGAGGATGGCCTTTACTCTTTCTTGCAGTAACTTTCAATTAAAAAAAAAAAAAAAAAAAAAAAAAAAAAAAAAAAAAACCATGTCAAGTAGCCCACAAACCGCTGGAATAGCTGGTGAATCATTATAACCAAGGGTCTATAAATAAATCATATAGTTCTGTGTTTGTATTATACTGTGCTACAGGGTCTATCCAGAGCAATCATTACTCAATGAGAGAATTGCTTTTTCAGTTTTTTGCTATCCACTGAAGGGTACTTTTGAGAGTAGTCATTGAAAATACACTGGCAAAAACATTCTTTGGCAGCTAGTAACAGAGAGATTGTGATTCTAAAAAAGTACAGTAACTTTCTGAGGGAGCTAATCATACTCTATTAGTGAATTCTTCATTGCAGCAATTTTCTACCTGATTATACCACCAATTATTGTCTCTGGAACAGAATGAATAGCAATTGAATAATATACTTGACATTTCCCTCTGTATCAAATGAGTATTGGCTACGACTAGTATATTTGAGTATTGTATTACAAAAGATGTAATTTTACTGTAATAATTTTACTGTAAGAAAAAGGCCTCTCACAGGATTAGACTGCATTCTTGAACCAAATGTCTATGTAAGTCTTCTGTCCAACCACAGAATTTCAGATTATAGATGATAATAATACTTTGCATTTGTATAATGTGTCGCAGTCTCAGACACACAAAGGACGAGGCAGACAGCAGAAAGTCAGACAGGGAAATTCTATTTTAATATTTCTGACTCCATTTATATATACTTTTTACAGAAGGCAAAAGATTGGCTACACAGGTTTCCACCTCTTTGACCTCATAGGTGAACATCACCATCAATTATATTTCTCCTCCCAGAGGAGAAATATGTAAACAAAGCAGATAATTCTAAATATATACATAGTTTACATGAAGCTGCGTGAAAATCTCCACTACAAAATTCTGAATAATCTTCATTCATATTAGTTGTCCTGTTTCACAGGTATGTAAAATGAAATACAGTGCTGATTAGGCCAGCACTGTCCAATCACTATGCCTAATTTTATCAAGCTAAGCATTCACATTCATCCTCCTAAATCAGTGCACTTGATTCCCAAAGAAGCTGAGGGAATTTATTCCTCATTGAACTCTCTGTTTAACATGTTATCTATATTTAAATATTCAGACTTTAAAGTGTTGCTGTAATTGGATAAATGCAGCAAAACTTGATGCCAGAGCTATAACTAGGCATTTTCTGGCTCCTGAGTTTGTTTCCTAAACACCAAGGAAGCATCGTCTATTCTATTACGAAAGACAGTATTAGCAATTTTTTTTCCCAATTTCCAAAGACCAATGTTAAAATTTAAGTTTTCTTTGGATATATCATAAGTTTTCTCATCTCTTTAACAGAATTACGTAGCTTTACAAATAAGTTCAACATCATATGTGGCACCAGCAATGAACAAAATTTTAAATGCTAGCTTTCATGTAAGCTTGTAAACAATTTTATCATTCTGCTTTTGCTTGCTTCCTAATTGGTCAGTGATATCAGAAAATAATTATTCTTTTATAACTCAAGGTCTTAAATATGAGTAATCCATCCAAAAGTGTTATTACTAAACATGCATCCACAGGAAGCAATCTCTTTTTACCATCTTAACTTTCATTTTTTGCCAGTGAACTTGACAGAAGCTTTCTGAGCCCTTGGTACCTTGAAATTTTGGTCATGCCCACATGGAGGAATAACTCCTTATGCTGGGATGATGATGGCACATGGTTTGTCTGTGTGCACTGGGGTACCCTGGCACAGCTGAACATGGTGCTGTGGGCATGGCCCCGCACTGACGTCACAAAGCAAACCTGTTATGAGGCTGGCTGGCAACCAAGATTCTGTACTTTACTCCACAGTGCAGTCATGTCTTTACTATCCTGGGCTTAGAAAGGTTGAATGGCTCCCAGACCTAGGATATGAAGAGCAGTTTGGGAAGGGACCTGTTTTTTTGCAGCTGTGCTGGCAAGCTTCAGTCAATGCTAATTTTGTCAGTTAACAAAAACCTTCCATAAGGGCATCTAGAAAGCCAAAAAATTCCTTTCTGATTCACTCACTTCTTGAAAGATTCAGACCCTGAAATCCCATCAAATCTTTCCCACCCACCAGTTCTATTTTATTTTTATTCATTCCCATTAGGGAAAAAAAGCCAATTTTATTGATTTAGCTTTTTCACCAAAATCACCTAGTATTTTCCATCCAGCTCTGCTAATGAATGAATGGATATTTTAAATCCCTAGGGACTGTATATCAGTGAAGGGAGAAATTCTAACCCAAAATATTTCAGCTGCCCTGGAAGATTCCGGGAATCAAGACAATTTGCTCCTGCCCTGAGCACCAATGGTAAAATGAGATGGATGCAAAATTCAATTAGATTTGAAGGGCTCAGCTGGCCATCATTTTAGAACAGTATCAAAGGCATTGGAATCAGCATATCACATTTCTTTTGACAGCTTATGGAAAAGCAACCAATGAGAGAGTACAAAATGTCATCCTGGCACACCTCATGTGTCAGTGTGCAACAGGGACCCCAGGAAATCTCTCCTATGGAGTTGTTGAAGAGGAACAAAGGATTTTGCAGAAACACTGCAATCCAAATTTGAAAACTCATATTTTTTAGTCAGAGGAAAGTTGAGAGCAACCACCATTAAATGGATATAAGTTTATGTGGGAAATGTTTAAATGTTTCACAATCCTGGAAATAAATGAGAATCCTGACCTGAAAAAAGCTTCAGAGGTGATTTATGTGGTACAGATATAAATAAAATGCATGGTATGTAGAGTACATCTGGGTGCAAAAATAAACCCAAATTCATGAAGATTACAGTGGGAAATAGCAGGGAGATATGAGATTAGGTATTTAACTGTAATAGCTGAGAGTAGAATGTCTGAAGCAGTAAAACAATTCTCCAATTGTACAAAAGCAATAGTCTCTGACTCAGATTTCCAAACAGAAACACAAAAAATTCCCAGAATAAAAAGAGAGGAAAAAAAAAACAATCAAAAAGGCAAAAGTTTGAAGGGAAATTTCAATGTTCATCAAATCAATTTTTGTTGCAAATGTGAATATTTCCTGTAGGAAAAAAATACATTGTTATGAAAGTTTTATGTAAACCATATGTAATCTGTAAAATTTTGAAAAGCATTTGTTTTGCTTCCTGATGTAGATGGCCTATAATGACATTACTGTATTGGATTCTGTTGAAAAGATGGGTCAAGCTGAAATGGGGGTCTTAGAATCATAAATATGCTGAGATGGGAGGGACTCAGCAGGATTATCAAGTCCAGCTCCTGGCATTCCAAAGGACAGCCTCAAAAGTCACACCACAGCAAGACCATTGTCCAAACACTTGAGCTCTGTCAGGCTGGTCCTGTGACCACTTCCCTGGGGAGGCTGTTCCAGTGCCTGAGCACCCTCTGGGTGAAGAACCTTTTTCTGATATCCAACCTAAACCTCCCTGGCACAACTTCAGCCCATTCCCTGAGGTCCTGTCCCTGGTCACCACAGAGAAGAGATCAGGGTCTGCCCCTCCTCCTCCCCTCACAAGAAGCTTTAACTGCAGTGAGGTCTCCCCTCAGTCTCCTCCAGGCTGAACAGACCAAGTGCCCTCAGCTGCTCCTCATACAGCTTCCCCTCAAGGCCTTTGCCATCTTTGTTGTCCTTCTTTGGGCTCTCTCTAATAGTTTAATGTCATTTTTATATTGTGGTACCCAAAACTGCCCCTGGCACTCAAGGTGAGTGCCCCAATGCAGAGCAGAGTGGGACAATCCCCTCCTTTTCCCACCTGGCCATGCTGGGCCTGATGCCCACAGGACAGAGTTGCCAGGGCACAGGACAGGCTGCCAGGGCACTGCTGACTCATGTTCTACTTGTCCTCAACCAGGACCCCCAGGTCCCTTTCTGTGGCCAAGGTTTCCAGAATCTCAATTCCTAATATATATACACAACCAGGGTTGTCCTGTCCCAGGTGCCTTATCCCAAACTGCTGACTGCCATTCATTCAGAGCAGATTATTGTTCTGAGCTTTAAAAGTGAAGCTATTTTCCAAAATACAGGCTGTATATATATGGCTGGTCAGAAACCCTGCTGATTGAAGAGGCTTTATTTCCTATTTTCTTGCTGGACTTTTCAGAACTTTTGTGTACTAGGAACAATCCTGGAATCTTCAGAAAAGACAGTGGATTCAATTTAGAGTGAGAAGAACCTGCTATATGAAACTGAAATAGAAAAAAAGCTTTTCAGGTACACTTCTCACTGAGAAAGTGCCTTGGAGATATGTGAAAGAAGGTATATCCCACTGTTTTGTTTCTACTGTGTGTATCAAGAAATGAGAGCTTGCATATATTTTTTGAACATAAAATAAGACCTACTTGGGTCCATTTAGCTTTTTTATCTTTCTAACCAGTGAAACCTTCAGATCATACTTTCTGGCAAATTACTGAACACTGAAGGAGCACCAAAAACCCTAAGTACCAAAATTTAGTATTATAGGCAGCTGATGAATAATGCAAGGGACACTTGGGCACAGAATGCCAAATCAAGAATTAATTTAGTTAATTGGGCCATTGTTAAGACCCACCTGTGAGTTGGACTTTGGGAATAGCTGCTCAAACTTGTCATTCTCCCTACCTAACCTAAAATACACAAATCCTTCAAATCTAGATTCATTCACAGTCTAATACAGACAGAAAAATTTGGGTCATGTATAGGCTTAAAAACACATGTAAGAGATTTCATTTCTAAGAATATGACCTTAACTGTAGTGATGCACCCCACACCCCCAGCAGGTGTATTGCCATAATACTAAGCCTTCTGGTGATAGTTTACATACTTGCCTTCAAAGTCTCTCAAAACAATGTATATTGTTTTCATTCCTCTCAGTGATGGACTTTTGGATTGACCACTGGGGTCAGAGAGGTGTTCCCCTCATTGACCAATCCTTGACCAAATCCCAAATACTATATAAACCCTAAATCATAAGAAATTGTCTTCTTTTCCCTGCTTCTATCTGATGGGTGAGTGTGGTTCTTTTCGTGTCCCTAACTGTGACACAGGTGCTTCCAAATAGGGAAAGAGGTTCAGTTTACATTTAGACATGTTGGGAAGTTTAGCTAGAAGATACTGTGGGTTTCTCATTGTAATTGGCTTGGAGCCAGCCCAGAAGTGTGGATTGGACTCCAAGAATGTAACTCAAAGTCTGTTGTTCATCTCATTGGGCCACGGGCCAAAAAGCCCACCTAAGCTGTTAAGTACTAAAGAGAGTGAACAAAGAAACTCCAGGCTTTTTGAGGTGTGTTAGCAGGGTGCAGGAGATTTCTCAAGCACCTGTGCATAGCTTATTATTTGCATTCTGTAATGTTTGTTATTTTGTTGTTGTTTTGTTTTTGTTTGTGGTTTTTTTTTTTTTAATTAAACCTTATGATTTACAAAACACCTTCAAGGAGCAGTCTCACTCAAATTAATTATAGCCACTTTTTCTGCCAGGCTGGCCCTCAGAGTGTGTGTCAAACACACTCTTATCCATCTTAATCATCCACTCCTAGCCATCATTAACAATTAACCAGTGTGTTTACTGTGGCTAGCATCAGATTATATTTATGTATTCTTTTATTTCTCTTGCTTATTATTAGACATCAGTAGAATATATGGCAGGACCAGGCCTCTGTCATAATTCCTTAGGAAAATTTTATGATTTATTGTGCCCCTTGGCACAAACTGAATCTCACAGCTCATGTACCCTCAGCCCTCAGGACCAATGCTAAAATCACCCAAATGCAGACATTCAAGGAATGCCTAAACTTCTGAAAGAAGGTGAGCATTAGTCTAGTTCTTAAATAAGGTGACTGGATCAGAATGCTTTGCATGTACTTGGTACAGTTAGAAGCCATGAATCAGCCCAACTTCTAAATGAGTTTCCAAAAGAATAGACTTAAGTTGAAGGATGATAGAAAAGTATAATGTTTGCCCATGTCTTCTGTGTGTTGTTGATCTTAGAACTGTAATCAATATTCATTTCATTCTCTATGAAGACAAAGTGAAAATCAGTCATTTTAGTTCTGTCCAAGTCATCCTTCACTACAATGACTAAAACTCACAGGTTTTAACAATATTTACATTACATCATCAGATAAATATTCAATTTCTTTTATTAATACTTGCTAATATTAAAATATTGCTAATAATAGAAGATTTATTAATATCTGCTATTTTCAGACTATATGAGAAACATATTCTAAGAAAAATATGTGTACTTTAAAAACTAAATCAAAACATATTGATATGGCATTTTACTAGTTACACAGTGAAATATTTCCAGAAAATTATATCAAGGGAGTATTTGAAAGACTGTAGTAGACACAATGCTCTAGAAGTGTCCGAAGTCAAATCCACAAAGACTACTACGGAAGATCTCTGTTACACATTCTCAGCCAGCTATTTTTTCTGGACCATTTACCTGGAAGTATCTTTGCAACTCTACAATGAATCAGAAATATGAAAAAAATATAATCTGAATATTTCTCAACATGACCATGATGTCCCTTCTACTGATCCTATTTGTAAGCAGAAATAAAATTTCCTATGCATATTGCAGGTGGTGCTGAAGAAAAGATTTACTGATTGTCTAATTTTCCAGAGACTCCATGTTTAACTGTATAATTATATACATTAGCACTAGGATTCCTCACATCACACAGCTCTAACTAGCCACTAAACATTTGAAGTGATGTAGACCATCTTTTGCTCCTAGATTATAACGCAGCATTTCCAGATGCAGAGCAAAAGATGACACAATTAAATACCCTTAGTGTGTACCCTTAGTTTTCACTGGATTAATATCTCAGCTCCAGGCAAGCTGCTTTATTTGTCCCAGCAAACCAGACAATATCCAAAGAACTTCACAAAACCAGGCTTCGCCTCTTTTTGATTTTGTGGCATTAAAACCATTTTTATAACCTACTTAGTGATAAGGTCTTTGAAATTTTATTTCATATGAAGAGGTCTGAATTCTCCAACAAGTATTTGTATAATGAAGGATTTATAAGGCAGATTTTCAAACTATAAAGTATGCTCACCAGACAGCATTCTGCCTAAGTCCAGAACAACCCTGGTGTGCTGGAGGAACAGTGGTCATAGTTATGCAGATGTAGTACATCTGGATGACCTTGCTTGCAGAAATTGAATGGCTTTGAGGGATGTTTTCTTCTGGTGCAAGTAGACTGCTTTTATCACACAGAAATTTGCCATACTAGAACTTTATAACTTCAACAAATATCTTCCTTCCACACCATAGTTTCCAACATGTGCCATAAGGAAATTCTTTCACATTGAGCCAATTCTAAAATTTAATAAATTTATAGCTTTAGAGGCAGATTATTTCATTTTGCTGTCTGTGCAAGAAGACCATATCATTCCACTTTACAGTTTCTGAACTAGGATAGAAACCTCTGGAAACTGTTGGAGAGTTCATCTTTTGAAAAAGAGATAGGCTTGATGCAAATCCTTCTAATAATAAAGAACCTACCATAAGTTCTCAGTTATGAAGTCTTTCTTTCTAGTGGTTAATTACTTACATACCCAAACAAATGGGCGCTTTTCATGCTTGAATTAGTCTACCTTCAGCTTCCAGCCACTGAGGCTTACAATGACTTTTCTAATTAGGGACATCTCTACTTTCTGATACCTACTGTCCATTTAAGTTCTAAAGAATTAAGTTATCTTATAAAATACAGGTAAAAACTGTGCTCTCTCTTGTTTGCCCTGCTTCTGTCCCACTGAGCTCTGGCTGCAACCCTAATGAACTACATATACTGGCTTTTGTGACTTTTATGTATTTCACAAAACCTGTGAAATATACAGGTCAAGTCAACAAAAAAGGGTAGCCAAAAACTTGGCAAATCCTTATCTACAGTTGAGGAAGTATGGTCATTGAAAAGGTATGTTCTTTCTTACTTCTTCTAGGTAGAAGTCTTGGATTTCATTGTTTCTTTCAACTACAATGAAGTTAGTGTACATAGGGTTCCCTGTTTCAAATGTCTCAATTTTCTCTTTAGTGAAAATTGAAGAGTAATAATGTAAGCAGAAATGCTTTGTGACTTTCATCAAAATAGTTTTTATTCAGCAGAGTTAGCTCTAATAACACACTGTTTAACCACTCATATAACCAAACAAAGAAAAGAATGAGATTTAGTTTGAAGCAGGATTATAAATAAAGAACAATAATAAAATAACAAACTAACAAACAAAACAGACCCAACTCACAATTAGATGGCTAGCCTATACCTCTTCAAGCTGCCTAGGGACTTTTTCATTTAGATGTCATCCTTAAAAAGTAAACATGATCATTTGAGAAACAGAACTAAAGGAAAATCTGGGTGTTAAGTGAAAAACCTTAGTATTGTATATTCAAGAATTATTTAGTATGCAATTATTGAAGTCACCAGTAGCAACTGCATAGTTCAATTTGTTAAAGGTACAATGCTATTAAGCTATACACCCTTCTTTTTTTCCTAAAATAAATCCTCCTGTATTTAAACTTGTCAATCTCAGTGCCAGCTAAAATTGAATTTATTTTGCAAAATGCGGCTATCCTTCCATATCCAAATAATTATATCTTCCATTAATTTTAATGTTATTTCACAGATATAAAAATAATCCTTCTGTACCTAGGTTAGGCAACAATGTCACTTCATGTATTTCACTAATGATCTTTTACGTTAAGAGTCGGTGCTAAATCATTTTGTCAAATTAAAAGAAAAGTTAATTCCTTGACATCCACAGGTAACATTTATCCATTCTTCATATTCCTGACAATAAAAGGCTGTGCCAGACATGCTAGGAGAAAGTATGTTTCTTTTGGTAAAATGACTTGAGCAGGACTCAAGAGATCTGACCCTACTGCAGACTATCTGTATGACTTTTGGCAAGTCACTTGATAGATATATGCTTAACAGCTCTATCTGCAATTAGAAAATTTTACCTACCAGGTATGGTAGGTATTTGTTTGCTTTATATTTACAGGTCTAGGAGTAGCTCAGAACGCTGAATCCTCCATGAAACCATGAATTTGAGAATATGACTGGAATATGAAATAAATAAAAGATTTTTAATTAGAGAAACAGTACTAATCTACTGGAAAAAACATATAAATATACAATTCAAAATAAATTCATTACATGATAATGTATAATGTCAAGAAAAGAAACTTACAACTACTAGGCATTTTGGCAAAAGCCTCTTGGGGACCAATTAGAATAAGAGTACTGTTCACAACTGCTTTTCTCCAGGCCCTGTGTGTAATTTCTAGCAATTCTTACTAAGTATCCTTTCCTACTGAAAACCCTACAGTGTAGTGTCATGCCTGAAAAAGTTTCCCTCCATTCTTTTGTAGAGTAAATTATTCCTAGTACTTGATTGTTACTGCAAAGCAATACCTGGAGGGGAAGGGCATAAAAGGAGAAAGCTAAATTTTAAATTGGTATAACCAAGAGAAATTTGGTCTCTTGGCAGTCCTGGAGTACTGATGATCATAGGGAAGGAGTAAATACCAGCATCTGGTTCAGCTGGCATGAATCTGAGGGATTCACTTGGTACCAAAACAGCATTGTACAGAGTTCTTTTTCTCTTAAATAGATTTACAGTCACTCATAACATAGTAAAAAAAGGGTTAGGAAAATCATTTTTTCCCCTGTGTAACATAATGGCAGCTAAGTTTACAAGGCTCTGGGAACCATGTCTTTTAAAGCTCAGACAAGTTTAAGATGCCTACTGAAAAGAACTTATAATATGTGACCAGTTTGCACTACATTCAATGTGCAAGAACAGAGAGAAACTGCACTAATGGAAAAGTCAGATGAATCATCTGTGATGGATCACATGGCAAAAGGCTGTTTTAAGTGCAGTGGTGCAGGAGAATTTCATGCATGAGAGAAGATAATGTGTACAAGGAGAAAAGGAGAGAGAAAGTACGGGCTGGTGAACAACAGGCACAGACCATGTTGCAAACAAAGGAAAAAAATCATCAGTGTACTATAACTTTAATATGCTAATTAGTAAGCGCTAATTAACTGATACTAGTAATAATTACAGTGACTGCTGTTGCTATCTCATATTGATGTTCTGTCATTTCAGGATATCTACATCAACTCTATTCAAGTGTTAGTACACTCTGGGCCCTCAGAAAAGACAGCATTACAAAAGTCTGAGGAGAGTACATCTTGTTTCATAGGGGGAAAGGAGAAAAAAAAGAACTTCTTGTTTTCATTAACTTTTCTTACCTGTGTTCTCTTCCTTGGTTGCTTATCCCTGCTACTGGGCACATCACCCACCTGTCAGTCCTCTCATCTCCTTTCTTTTGGTCTCACTTTTATGCAGCTTTCTCAAAAGTAAGGCAAAGGAAAACTAAATACAGCAAGTGTGTACTTGTTAGACAGATGAGAGAGGGTGGAATTCCTTCACCACAGAGAGGAGGATAGATAAGGGTAAAAACAGAATGAAAACTCCTCTTTGGAGGTGGTAAATGATGTCTGATAAATTATGCACTGCTTACTCAGAAAATTCATTTGTATACAAGTAACTAAAAAGGAAAACAGAGTAATAAATATTAATTTTCAGTATTATGCATAGAAATTCTTTTAAGCTACAATATCAAATGCTATTTGAATTACTGCAATATCTATCTTTTTGTTGTTAATTGGGATCAAAGCCATCTACTATGGCAGTCTGGAACACTCTCAAATTAAAAAGGTTCAGATCACAGCCCTCAGCCCCCTGCCTGCTGACAAAAACTGTGGTCAGATATTAGAGTATTAATGCTATTAGCACTCATAAGGCTTAGTCTGAAATCCTGCATGTAGTCACCAAAACTCAAAAAAGTTAATTCTAAAGGGATGAGAAAAGGTGCATTCAAATATCATGTACAGTATAAACATATTTTGCATGAATGAAAAAAGAAAATAAAGTTCTTCAGCCTAGCAGGGAAAACCAGCAAAACCAAGACTGAGTGGAGAAATTCTTGTTTCCTAAAAATACATCAGGGGAATAAACAGAAGAGGAGGAAGTTCAGGGAAAAAAGCTATTGCCTAAAATGAGCAAAATAACATTGTATGGTAAAGGATAATGCTGACACAAGAACAAATGAGCAGAACTTAGATGTGACTCATTTTAGCCTACAATTTATGATACTTTGCAACACTAGAAGAATAAAATTTTGTAACAATATTCTAAAAGAAATATTGGGCAAGAATCTATGCTTTTTGGTCTTAAATGGAGCTTATTATGGCCAGGCAGATATGACTACATAATAGAAATTGCAATATATCATTGGGCATTATGATCCAAGCATCTTTATGTTTCTATTGCAGATGTCTTGGGCATGTAGATGAAGATGGCTGCTAAAATTGCAGAACAAGGATTTATTTCAGCAGCATTCATAACCTTCTTCCCCATTATCTCTAAATGTAGTGGTATTATTATTGCTTCTCCAATTTTCCTTATGTTGTGATGCTATCATCAGAACACAACAGCACAAAGCCTCATCTTCTTATCCATATAGTCCATTGCAACAGCACCTGCACACATAGACCACATAGAAATTGATGATATGAGTTTCCATCTATGAGTTTCTTCTGTATGTATATCCACAGTTAAAATACCTTTTCTTAAATTATACCTTCTATTTGTGGCTGCCTGTATAACATCCTATGTACCAATTACAAGCAAGGGAACTGTGTATAACAGCTTCACCCAATGGGATGGAAATACTTTAGCATGAACTCTCAGAGTTCGGTGCAAGGATTGTACATATAAATAATTTCTTAGTGTCATAGGAATATTTATTGCTTTTTTAAACTCAGATACTATATTGATAATAGTGTAGATACAGATTATTTTGTTGTAGAGTGGACAACACAGAATAGTTCTGCAGATACTCCATCCCAATCAACATTGAGTAAGGAGTAGCTACACACACGGAACTATATAATATGAATCAACCATAACCTATAATTAAACTTCTGGGTTAAATCTATCAGTGCATTATGTGCCCTCAGTCAGCATGCTACCTTGAGTGAGGTGCGTCTGTTCTTCAGTGAACACAGGTCCATGAACAAAAAGGATGTTAAAAGGTTTATTCATAGCAACAGTTACAGTAGAGCAATAATATTGTAACAACCTTACAGGTATAACAATATAACTCTTTTTTTTCCAGTACAAGTCTTCAAAGAAAGTTATAATAGGAGGTCTATAAGAGTATATTTTTTTCCATTATTGTATAACAGTGAATTCCTGTGATCCTTCCTCAATCCTGTTTCAGAATGGGATGTCCCATCCAATCCCATTCTCTGCGTCTTATTCCCTATCCCCCAAAAAGAATAACATAAGAATGTTGTGCTGATAAATTTTTCTATGTAGACAAGACAAAAAAGTCCTCAGTGTTGAGAAAAAAAGGCCATACTCTGTGGCAGTAAGCCAGAGGATTTCTGATAGTTGACATTCAACAAACCAGTAGTTCTTTTGAGGGAACATGGCAAGCAACTGAGGATACACAGCATAATTTGTTTGCATAGCTTTTATACTGTACAATAGGTCAACAGTGACAGATGCAGACACACCTGAACTTACAGTGTCTTGCCAAAGCCAGAAAGACATGTCTAGAAGTGAGCTGGCAAGTCTGCCTGTGACTGCTATACCAAGTGAACTTTCTCTGTTGGGCCTCAGCCAGGTGAGGTGTTTATGTACATCGCATTTTTTATTAAGCACAGCATGTCCTGCACATCTGAAAGTCATCTTGATCCCCATATCCTCAATACAGAGAATAGCCAAGACTAGAAGCTTCACAACATATTTATTATAAATTAGAGTCAATTGATATACACTTTAATGCAGAGATGGCCTTCTGAATTGAATTCATAGACAAAAACTCTGCAAAATATTTTATCTCCTTTCTTGCTTGACAAAAAGATGACTTTATAATTTCCCTCAAGATTTGCTTGGCCTGTTCTTAAAGAGCCTTTTAATAGCTATGCCATAACCTTTCTTAGACAGAAAAAACACCCAGTTTGTAAACATTTTCTCTGTTACTTTCCTTCCCTATGACCCAGTATATCCTTCTCAATATGATAAGAAAACATTCCTTTATGTGACAATTTAAGTCTCTTTAAAAGACTAAGAATGCAACTTACTTATATGTCTTTATCTTTTGGTTGAACATGGATCTAACAGATAATGAAGAACCTCTGTGTTTTGGTTGTCTCTGGTACTTCCTCTCCCATATTTTTATGCAAGCAGGTGCTGATTCAATGCTCATGCTCTTTCCATCACATGATGAGAAGCTGTGACATCATGTGGAGAAGACTGGCACATTTTGTTCACATGGTAGATGTTCATTTTTCTGCTCAACTATGTGGCAACAGCACAAAATCTTTAACTACATTAAAAGAAGTGGCAGGTTTAGCTCAATCTTAGAAATGGCTCCTCTGATTTGAAGCAGCAGCATCCAGTGAAAAGCTGCTAGTCCAGCTGGAGCTTGGTCTGTGCCTGTGACAGCAGTCAATATTTTTTCTGTCACTAAAAAATACATCAGTAATGGATAATATTTGGAGTAGAGGGTATGAAGGAGAAAGCTAAGGGCTGTGGATCTGGCTGCTCTCTGCAGTCCTGTAAGTCTCAATCCACAATTACTTTTGCCTCTTGGCCCTTCTCCATTCAAGATTTCCATTTTGGAAACAAAACTATCTCGAATATACTGTCCTGAGACTGTATATTTTGTTTTCCACAGCAAACTTTCTTTAATGTAAAAGTAAATTTTTGTAGCCATGTATGACACAAAGTGAGATTTCTTCTATAAAAATGTGTGTGTGTGTGTGTATATAGTGGTATCTTGTTTTTTAATTTAAGGAGTGTTTCCTTCTTTTGCTTTGCTTAAGTATAATCAAGAGTTCCTGTCTGACCTCCTCCACAGTAGGACCTATTATAAGCACAGGTTTTGTTATATCCTCTGTTGCACTTATTCTTTCCATAATAATTAGCCCTCACTTCCCCTCTTCATGTGGAAGCTCCCATTAAAGGCTTACACACAGAACTGGATTTGGTTTTAGAAAAGAAAACTTATGTTAAACTAATTGAGAACCCGTTTGAAGAAAATGGAACAAATGAATCAAGATAAAGAGGGAGAGCATAAAAAATTAAAAGTAAGCTTTCTTTTCTTTGGATACTGGAAATACCTCAGGCTAAGAGCTTATTGAACAGGGCACATACATTATTATCTCCTTCTCAAGGGACCTGCTACCAAAGGCTTTTTGTCCTCACTATTAGTTATGTTGGCAGGTGTTCCTCACAGCTCAGAACTTGGCCATTTGGATATCATGATTTAAGTTATATCAGAATCTCAATCTCCTGACAGGTGCAATTTGATGTCATTCTGTGCTACACAAAAATATACTTCTTAAATGCAACACATCGGGCTGCTACTTTTTTCCTGGCATAGAGCAGAACTTTAGTGAATACCACCATTTGATCTCAGCACATGGCTTGGAGCTGAACTGATTGATTGTTAGTGTTCATCTTATTCTTGAGAACTTGTCTCTGACTTTGGTTTAATCTCACTAATAAATCCACACTTTTAATTTTAGCACGATCAATACTTATCTTACAAAGTCATATTTTGCATTCTCTGGAACCGGAGGGCTTAAATAAAAAAGAAGTTCTGTCCTGCACATGGAAACTCATCAGAACACAGACATTGGGCTAGATAGTTTCACACAGAATTTTGGAAAACACTAACTTGAGGAGTTTTATTCACAATGTATTTTCTATGAGAGTTTCAAATTGCAAAGTTTTCCAGAAGTCAAAAAGGACAAGGACCAACACCCTGTGCTCCTGCTGAAAAGTAGCTAAATGCCACCACCTGCTTTCCACAGAAGCCTGAGAAAATATGTCACCTGTTCACCTGTCCTAAAAAAATAGGACTTCTCACCTGAGTTAAAAAGGAGCCAAAGAGTTACAGTTTTGTGAAATGAGGAAGGATGAGAGAAACATATTAAGGTATTTTAGAAAACCTAACTAGTTGAAAGAAAATAACTTTTGTGCTTCTGGGCTTTGTTCATTATCAGCCTGCCTCTTCCTACAGCTTGTCAGTATCTTGGCAGAGTGCCCCTCTCCTTTCTGGGCTATTCACCACTCATGGTTTTTTACCCAGCCTCAGAGAAAACCAACTGTTTCACAGTCATCTGCTGTTGTTCCTCAGTGATGTACAGTTTCCTGGGACTCTATTAGCAACGTGATCTGAAAGCTTTGCTGAGCAAGGAGCACCAGAGTTCCTGTCCAAGTCTGCTGTTTCGGGGACCTCAGCCTCAACAGCTGTTGGGTTTGCCCCTTGCTCTTGTTTGCTGTTGTGAGCCACATAAAGGCAGGTTTCCTGTCCTCTTTCAACTCTTCTGGCTACATTTCACAAGAAGCTCTGCAGCAAGTTTTTTCTTTGTTTAGGATTCCTGCCTCAGAGACTTGGCAGACCTCTCATCCTAAAAATCCTGTACATGGCTTTCTTGTCCATCCATTTTAAACCAGGAATAAAAATGTTGTGTTCATCTCAACTTTATGGCAAAATCTTCTTTTCCAAGACACCATGGCCCAAAGTGTTAGCCCATATGCATGCAGATGACATATGATGCTGAAGCGATCTCTCTGCGAGTGCCAATGAGAGCTGGCAGCACATCCGTTCCCTCAGAGGCATGACTCTCTATCTGAAGTCCTCAAAACCTATAGATTACTCCTCTCTCTGTTCCCCAACAGATGTCAACAATTGGATCTTGCCTTCAGGCTTACACCTGGGGTTGAGATATTTCCAAATTATATGAACAGGCCACAAACATAGGAAAAATATAAGTGTATTTTAACACAGCCATTCTCTGCATCTATATGTTGTACTTTCAACATGGAAGAAGTGTGCAGTGGAAGACAAAACCCACTTATGGTTTATCTTGTTTAGGTCATAATTTTAGAGTATATTACTGAAAGACAGTCAAGGTAACTTTTAAACAGCCACAGTATTTTTTGAAAACAGGTACCTCAGCAGCTTTTCGGTAGAAACCAGTATTTTATAGCCAGAGATTTTCTCAGAAGTTAGGACAGAACACTACGAAGTGTTGACTGGCTGGAAAATGAGATTTGCCAAATCAATTATGTCATCGATTTATCTACATGGCTAGCTCACCTCCTGCAGCAGCCAGGAAAAGCACTTCCTCAAAGGGTAATGCACCGATCTGATAAGCCATTAGCTATTTGTGTTGGCTTTTTCTGCCATGCTATCTATCAAAGAGAAATATACACATTTCTTACACAACCTCATCAGATGGTAGTCCTTTTCCTGAGACAAAAGGCTGGATAGTTTATTCTCCTGGAAAAAGAATTTTTTTAGATACCTAACTTAAAAAATTCTGAAAATAGTTTTGAATGGACCTGGGAAAATAACCTGTCAAAAAGTACAGTCTTCCTTTTCCCAAAATTTGTGCTGGTCTGTACATTAAAGCAGACTTTTGCCTACATGTTAAATGGAATAAATCTGTTGTTGTCTGAGCCTATCATGACCTAAGTAAGGTTTGGATACAGTTGACTGCATGCAGAGGCTTGGGAGAAGTGCAGGATGCAGGAGCTAAGTAAACTCATGGGAATAACCTTCCTTACCCAGTAGTGATCAGAGTTTGAATCTTTGGAGGAGCTGATGAAGATTGTTCCCGTTCAGAGGAAAAAAGGAGAATGACAGAGAAACTATATCAGAGGATGTAAGATGCTTGTTTCTCTCTTGGGATGATGCACCACCCATGACTCAACTCTGAGTTAAGGGTTTGCTGTACCCCAAATCTATGTCAGAGTATTTATGAGATATAAAAATGATACTAGATCATATGTCCCTTGAAAAGAAAAAAATCAAACCCAACAAATAGAAAATCCACAGTGATAGTGGGTAAATTATTCCACTGAAAGAACTGTGTAGAAACAGAAGGGATAAAATCTAGAAATGGACAAGGTTGGGAGAGACAGTTTCTCTTTGTAAGACTCCTTGTACTATGTTATTCTGTCTTTACTAGTCTAGAGTCCTTTATCACAGCTTCCTAGATTTATGTACTGTTGAGCATGATACTGAAAATTATTCATGCTTTTGTTGCTGATTGGATTACTTTTATCTCATAATAAAGTCTATCCTATGCATACAGCAAACTACACTCTTTTCCAAGAATGATAAATTCAGCATCTACCATAGAAGCTTACATTCCCTTTTATGATATTTTGAGTGCACTATAATTGACCTATTGGAGGCTATTTCTCAATTTATTTCTCCCAAATTCTCACAAACTTTGTCTCCACACAGTACTGTACAGTTAACCATGTTTTTTCATTATTTTCAAGTTAGGAGTGATCATGCTTGGAATTCAGGTAGGTATTCAAGACAAACCCAAAAAACTCCATTTGAATACTGAATCAGAACATCATATGTTCCAGCCTGTTTTCATGTAGCTGAGCCCCTCCAAATGTAAGGCTCTGTCTTCTTTGTATCCTTCAGGTGTAGGCAGTAATAAGATGTCCTTTCTATTTCCCATTTCCTAGCTGGAACAAAACAGGTCCCAGCCTGTTCTTATCTGATGTGTGCTTTATTCTCCTTGGCTTGGGGTCTCCACTGGACTCACTTCAGTATGTCAGTGGCTTTCTTGTACTCACTCTTGGCAAAGGAAACACTTTTTTCAAATAGGGTGGAATTTATGCTTTCATCTAGATGTGTGGGAGCAGTAACATAAGGGAGCAAGATCTCAGTGTTTACAGCCCTGGTAAAAGTCTTCCTGAGGACACCAGATGACAGAGATGGGTCCAAATTTCAAGACCTATATTTTAATTTGTCCAAGCAATAGCATTGCTCTTTTTCTTTCTCATTTTTTTTTCCTAATGCAGTCTATTTCCTTTGTCAGGTTTTCATGAGTTGATTCCTACAAGTCAAAGATATAGGCCTCTGAAAGACCCAAGGAGCATTCACACAATCAATTTCTGCCATAACCTCCTGGTAATGAAGTCCTATGTATGTCTGGAATTACTAGTTAATTATTCATGGACAGTATGATAGCCTTAAAATATTCCATACAGATCTTTAAAAGTATTTTATACTAATATATATAAAATATATTGTATTAAAAACAAAAAATAAACCAACAAGCAAAAGAGCAAAGCCACAGACAAAACAAAAGAGCCTTTATTTAAAAATGTGAGAAATAGAGTGAAACACACAAAATAATATATTACTCATTTCCCATATTTTCAAAACAGTGTATGGATTTATGGCTATTTAGGATCTTTGAGACCCCCTGAAGCATTTGCATCCTTGCACAATGCTAAGAGTATATTTCACAGAATCTCTTTCTCTGATGCTGCAATATTAGTCTCATTGTTAACTTAAACTTTCTATATACACCCTCTACCCTGCTCTTCTGAAGTGTTTAAATTTGCCTAGCAACATCTCACTTAATTTGTTCCATCTCAATGTGGAAATATGGAAATTTCTAATCCATAAACTCTAGTCTTTCAAAGGGTATTTTCCAAGATAGCTTTAAGAAAGTCAGTCAGAAATTTCAATGTATGTTCTATTCATCTGTGTGGAGACAACCTAGGCACAGGAAAAATCTCTGACCATAAGCACTATTAATTGTGTTTGTTTGCCTTTGCTCAGAGCTCACAAAAATATTTTATAAATTTCATTTTATGGGGAAAAAAAAATCGCACAGGGAATTTTTGGCTTCAATTGTTTTTCTGAAATAGAATATTCATTTTTGGTCAGCTTGGAACCCGATTGCCCATGCCTCCTCCCTTGAGATGCAGGCATAGCTCTTCTCCCAGGAGAGGGTACCGAGCAGGATCATCTAAGCATGGCAGGAAGAAAGGGATATGGAATAAAATTTACTATCTTTCAGAAAAAGAAGCCATGAAACTGGGTGCTTTATGTCATAGAAGTGTTGTGCATTAAGCTGTTTAAAGGATGTATGCCTACATCCTGCCTATGGAAAGGGCAAGTTTCTTGTAAACTGTTATGCAACTCTATTTGAACTTTATCTGAGTTATCCTTGACTTTCCTCAGTATTACCTTCACTAGCTTGTCAAGTTGATATAATTGACCATTATCAACCCTTGATATTCAGACAATCCTGAGAGTCTAGAGGGTCTTCAATCTGAGCATGTTACTGAGACCAAGAGTTGATCCAGGTCAAAGTTATAACTCCTTGTGCTTGAGCTAATTGTCTGCGGGGTAAAGGAGAAAGAAATAGTCTCTTACAAAATAACACTACCATCCTACCTTTATTAGCAAGTTAAAACCTACCAGGACTACAACACTAGTGGAATTGTTGACAAAAGTAGGACATGCTGTATGCAGTGAGTTCTACTTATTACACTAATCAGAAATGTCTCATTGTCGCTTTGGGCTTTCTGATGTTTGTTGTTGTGTATGCCTGTTATCCCATTTTTGTTTCACTCCAGCTGTTTAAAGGATGTCTTTTTATGGCACGCAGATGCAGCATCCAGCAAAATGTCTCCTAGATAGGAGACAAGACACTACTACAAAGCACTTAATAAAGACATCACTAACAATGACTACAACTATCACAACAAAAGGAACAACAACCAGTTATTATTTTACAATAACACTGAACAATATCAATGGTCATGTTATTGTTATTGTTACCACTACTACCTGTCTGTACTTTGGGCAGTTTTTCTCAGATTTCTGGAAACAAGCAGGGACTCAGAGGCTCAGAGCTGTGCTTGGCTTGAGTGCACTTTTCTTCCAGTAAAAACCGAGGCTCAGAAGGACAATCCAAAAGATCCATTACTGTTGGAAACTGTCAACACTTAGTTCCAAGTCAATAAAGCCACTGAAAGTCTAACCAAATACTTTTTTAGGTCCCTACCTGAGATGCTTTGTCCATGATTGATGACAGGTTGTTGTGGCTAAGATAAGCCTCATAAGGGAGAGAGTAAAAATATAGCTAGGACTATTAGATGCCTTACAGGTGACTAGATACTCACTCACAAATTAGAAAATAGAGCTGTTCCATAATAGAGAAAGAACTCAAAAAGGCATCCACTTTGCAGAAGGGAGCTATTTAGGCTCTTCTGCAGAAAATGTTGTAATTAAGAGAGGCTGCATAATATGCTTAATTCCAGAAAAGATGCATATGCTTTCCTCTGCTTAAGATGTACAGCTAGAAACTGGGTCCTAGAGTTCATCCTGTAACCCACTTTTCTTCTAAAAACCTGTAACCCATTTTTCTTCTAAAATAATGGTGATTCTGCTTTTCTCTTCAGCATATATTCAGTTGTTGAAATACTGTGGAGTGTGAGTAGACCAGGTTAAACTGTCTAAGCTACAAAACCAAGTAAAACTTGTGCCTGTACAAATGCACAAAGCCGTGGCCTCTATGGGAAGGCCTTTTGCTTTTCAAGAGAGGAATTTTTAATTAATCTCTATTGAAGTGCTTCTAATATGAAAAATAATTAATTTTTGGTGGAAACAGCATGGCTGAGAGCAACCTTATAGCCTGTATTATTGAAATCCTTTGGCAGCCTCCAGTTCAAACCAGCACTGGAACTTCCACTTAAAAATTTGTAGAAAATTGAACACTACAAAGTCAGAATTAATTAAATCTGTCTTTTCTGCATTGCTGCACTGCATCATTAATTTCTTGTCACTGTTTTGGGAGGGTTGGGCCTTTGCCTGGAATTTCCAATGAGGTACTCTAAGAAATGCTCATTACACAGATTTGTCTTGCACACAGGAGTGGGGTAGACCTTGAGATACTCAGCAGTGCTCCAGCTTGTTTAGTGACGCACAGATATAATTATTAAAATGTAAGTACTGGGAGCAAGAGGTTTTTAAGATCCTGAATCTGAAGCATTCACAACTTCTATTACTTTCAGTTAATTAAAAGCCAGCACATTAAAACTCTTTGGGGATCAGCTTTTTTGCAGCTATAGACCTTTACAGGTTTAGGCATTGGTTAGTAAGGTCTAATAAATGCTACTGGCATCTCAATCTTAGAAGCCCTTTGGTGTTTGAAGCAAAAAGTTTAATTCAGTCTTGTCAGTCTATCTTGTTCTATCTTTAATCTCATTTCATCCTGTCAGAGCTGAAGTTTCCTCAAGAATAGATTTACTTTTGTGCACAAGTAAGTACTGGGAGCAAGTAGTTGGTGTATGATGATATAGTATTTGGTGTTTGATGATATACAGCTGTTACTGAGAATTGTGCTGTTCATGTTGACTAAGATTCTTTAGGTGATATACTTTGAAAGATACGTTTGCTTTAGTAACTATTGTGTTATCATTAGTCTTTGTGAATACAGTTTTATTGATTAGACAAATATTACTTCATTATTTGGTTAAATTAAAAGTCCAGAATCTGAAAGATACAGACTTACATAAGATACTTGTTTTAGAACTTCATGACATTTTTATAAAAAAATAAGCACTACACACTATCATCCATGTACATTCTAAATTAATTAAGAAGTAGCTTTATTAATTAAGAATTAAGAATTCTTAATTTATTAATTAAGAAGTAGCTTTCTGTGTGAGAAATCATGATTAAATAGATATAGTACTAGTGGAGGTACACATTAATTGATATGCAAAACTAACATTTTCACCTGTATGCATGGATAAAACTACAATTTACACCATATGTGGCTGACACATTGACTGCAGAGTGGCAAACTAATAAGGACAAATCAATTATGCAGAGGAATCAGTTTCTCTGCAAGCCACTATCTTCCATGATAAGATGAATGCAATATATGTACCGAGGAATGAAAAACACTGGCCATAACTACAGAATAAGATATTATTCCCTGGAAGACTTCTAAAACACTTATTAGTGTTTATTAAGTACTAATTACTACAAATTAGTACCTGAACATAAAACTACATGCAACACAGTGGCAGAAAAAGCTCAAGTTTAAAGCAGGATTTGAGGAATGATTTTATCACTGTATGATTTTAGCACTGGGACTAACCATGCATAAGGTTCCGTTGCAACTGTTGTGATTGACTTCTTAAAATACAGACGTGGTTTTGTTGCATTCCTTCTGTTAAAAAGATATTGGGAAATCTGAAAGTGTCTACAAAAGAGCTGTTGCAATAATTTAACAGCTTAAGAAAAGGCCTTAACAAGGGACTTAAAGGAATCACTGTAGTTTATTTTCAGAAAGATTGAAAGGTGACTTAATTATAGTTTATAACATCTTCCTGGCAAGAAAATATTGGCTCTTAATGGATTCTTTAATGTACTAGAGAAAGACAAAATAAATCCCCTTAATATATATGGCAATTACTTTGCCCACCAATAGAACAGATATGCTTCTGGATGTTTCCAGAGTATGGAAGTTAGCAGTGTTCAAGAGCAATAAAGAATAATTAAGGGCAGAAATAAAGCAGGATATTATGGGCAATTAAAACTACAGTAGCAGTCTTGAAGAGAAGGATATAAGTTTCCCAAATGGATTTTCCCAGAACACAAGGCCACAAATTCCTATTATTTGTGAAGTATCACAGCTTCTTTAATGACCAAAGGGGGCAGAACTGCTACTTTTTGCACCACTCAAAGTATATTCTTGCAAGTGAGGTGCATTAAGTATCACAATGAGAAAACAGAACAGAATCTCTTTCACACTGGGTTTCTCTCAAGCTGTGCTCAGCTCCCCAGGCACCTATATCCCATTCATGCAACTGTGAAGCTACATCAGTAATGGCTTCTCATGGCTGTGACAGGTTTTGCACAGAGGAAACTATTCCCAGTGGTACATTGCTTCTCATCGTGCACGAACACTATGTCATCATATGCTCTTGGGGTGTGAAAAAAAAATGAGTAGCTGCTCATATCTGTCATTTGTTGGAACAAGGACTAAGCTGACAACTGATATAGTGTCTTGTGTTAATTTGACAATGTTCACTTGAGACTGAGATCACAGCATTTATCTGTTATCTAAGCCAAATCCTGTCATACAGATGAACAGGTAGGGCATTCATTGTTTTTGTGTCACTTTGTCCCCTAAACGTTTCAAGGACAAAAGAGCAAGAACTGTTTTATATCCAGTTTCTGCCTCAAGCAATTTTCAGAGTTTGGCTCCAATTGTCTGGGAAGCAGAGACTTTTCCTTTCTTAAAAAAAAAAAAAAAAAAGTGATGAAGTTTAGAAAGTGACAAAAAAAATTAATCTCTACATACAGTGATTGCAATCATCAAATTAAACCACAGTTCTGGGGAGAAGAGCATGTGAAACAAATAGCTGTACAAGCAGAGTCAAGAAAGACAGCAAGCACAAGCACAGAAGCAAAGTTTATAAGGAAACAGAATAAAAAGGTAGGTGTGGATATTGTCAAAGTAGACCTTCATATCTGTCTCAGACTGATGGAACTGAGACTTCATTATTCTGAGCTTCCAGTTCTAGGAAAAGAATGGTACCATAAACTATTAATGCTCCTAATAATTCCATGCAGAGAAAAACAATTGAAGAAAATGAAAAAAATTCTTTATCCAGTAACAGTACACATAGAACACATAGTATGCATAGTCAATGTGTACAAGATGGCATGATGCTAAGATTTCTCTAAATCACACAAACACAATTTTTCCATTTTTACTCTCAGTAAAGCAAACCTTTGGTATCTCCAACACTGTCTTTTCAAAGTCCTAGTATGAAATTAATGAAATAAAACCCCAAGTATGTTGTGAACATGCCATTTCCCATGTAGTGTTTTGTATGCTAAAAGTTCTCTCTATTATTTTTCAGGCTTTGCCATTGTTTTTTTCCCCTGCAGTTCTCATGACTGGAATTTGTTTGAAAATGCACTTAAAGAAAATCTGAGGGTTTGTAGACAGTAAGATTCCTGGGATTGGGGCTTTTGAAAATTCACTACAGTTATGAAACTCTGAAAAAAGAAATCACAAGGCTTGCCAGCACAGAATTAATAAAGTGAGAAAATAATCTTCCTGCTTGTGTCCCAGATACCTAGGATACCTACAAGCTTTTGCTTGTAGGCTCTGCATTTACAATCAGAAATTTTATTGACATATTTGAACTAAGAGAGTCCAGATTTGTACATCTGAAGGTTGATGCAAGGATTTTCTCAACAAAGTAGTCTTGACTTGGGGACTCACTCTGGACAAGAAATAGGCATTAAAGTTGTATAAGAGAAGCATATCAGTAAAACTTGAGAATTGGTGGGAAAATCTTAGGTGATATAGAGAAAAATCTTTCCTGATCTCTGTGGTTTTGCTCAGGTTTTTTCTCTACTCTAAATTCTTTCTGGTTTTGGACAAAACTTTTTGCCTTCTTATTTAGTTTATTTGGCTTATTGCTTGTTTATTCTTAGCATTCCTAGATTGCAGCAGTGTCCCACAATGTTACCAACTTCAGTTATGCCTTTTTGCTTTATTTTCTGCTCCTTATCAAGAGCTAGTCAAATAAACAAGCAGTTGTTTCTAAGTAATTATAACAAATAGTTATGAAGTTCCATATAATAAAATGTTTATATATAAGGATTCATCAGCAGAAGTAAATGTTCTTTGTTCACCTTGATGTGAAAAAAATATGCATTCACGTTCTGTAAACAGACATACTTACAATTGAGAGGCTCTGAAAAAACAGAAACATTTCTGGGTAACCAAAAAGGTGTATTGTATTGTGTATAGTACCTGTGCTACACCAGTTCTGCCCAAGACTATTACTGTTCCTTTACAACCCAGGGGCCAGGAAGCTGCTTGGCCCAGGGTGCCTTTAAGAGAGAGGGCAGCACTCATATAAACGTCTCCTTCTCTTTCTCTTTCCATTCTTGCAGGGATCCTGAGAGTTGCTTCTCCAAGCCAATGCAGAAACTTTCTTTCGTTGCTCTCTGAGCACCTTGCTTGGCTCAGGCCTCCAAGAAACTGCATTTCCCAATCCTAAACTGTCCCTGAGCAAATTCCACAAATACCTGTCTGTAGCCACCAAGCCAGGACCAGGGGTAGGGGCTCCCATTTTCGGTGCAGGACTTCTTCTTTCCCCCTGCAACGTGGTGCCAACTCAGAACTGCAGTGCTGACTCCAGCTGGGTCCAGCCCACCGAAAATGTAGAGAAATTTACACTGCTGGTTCCTGCGGCTGCCCGAGTTCAGCCGCCACTGTCAGCAGAACTGCCCCTGCTGGGGGAGTGACCCTGTCACATGGCGTGGAGCAAACACTTCGAGGGGTATTTGTCTGCTTTTGGAATCAAGGTTTCCTTTTCGTTTTGTCCTTGCTGCCTTTTGGTTGTTGTTTGGGGGAAGAGGGAGATTTTGTCACTGCTGAGGTTCAGTTGCTCTCTTGATTTTTTTTTTTTCCCCCTCCTATTCTCTCTCTCTCTGTTCTTCTCTGTCCAGCACATGGTCAGGCGAAGGGGGCTTATCTGTTATCTTGTCTTTGTCCCTTGAACCACACAGTCTCCAACAGAGCCTGCCATCTTGAGGGAGGGGCTTGTCTGACATCTTGTGCTCTTTGTTCTCAGGTAGGTAGGTTCCTATGGGTTTCAGCACTGTGATATCCAGTGCTTCTTACTGTTATATTGATTGTTGCTGTTTCATTTTTTAGTGAACTGTTATTTTTCCACTTATATTTTCTCACACACATCTCTCCCTATTGGTGAAAGGGGAGTGGTTAAAACTAAAAAGAGACATAACTCATTTTGGAATGTCTGACCTGTAAGCTGTCTTAAACCAAGACAATTTCTGTGGCAGAAGCCTTAGCTTAAGTGAGTTTTCTTTTCTTCCACTGTCTCTATTACAGTTGGTGCAATCTTTGGTTATACAATTTCAGTAGTTCATGTCAGGGTCTTGTAAACCTCTGAAAGAAAATTGCTAAATGGAAGCCATAAAGATAGCACTGCAAAGCCATATCAGAGTGTCATGTTGAGGTAGCAGGTATTTAAAGCCTGTTATTGCTCCCTTAACATGCACCTTCTTTCTGATCCTTGCATTTCAATAATATAAGATGAATTTATGTCTTCCTTTAAGAGAGAGGCTGCTGGAACACTCCAGCACTTCTGTTACTGAGAGCAAATGAGTCCCAAGAAAGGGTTAATTCTCCTCCCTCACTGTGTTTGTCAGCTCAGAGAGGAGTCTCTCAAGAGTCAACAGGACTCCACTTCATTATCTTGCAAGGACCAATTTGGTTTCTGACCACACCCAACTATTCCTTGGAAAAGAAATCTCTAATTACAAAGATCAGAAGGGGATTATGCCAGGAGTTGGCCTGTGCCTCAAAAATGAAGAAAAAGTTTTCCTTACCCATTTCAAATATTTTTTATTAGCTCTAACTAATTTTAGATTAGTTTTAACTAAATTAGATTAGCTTTATTATCTCTCTACTTTGAAATCTTTTCTTACCATTCGATCCAATTGTATATAAGATATAGGGTAGTGGGAGACAAGCTCTGAAATTGTTTTTTATACTTAAAATCTCATCTTTTTGAAGTGTGATGTCATTTTGAACTAGTCCAGGGGGAATGAATAGGTAGCAAGGAAGAAAAGATCAGACAAGAAGCTGATGCTGGTGGGAAAGGAAGCTGTGTGGCAGTGCGTGATGCATTCGGATGATAAGTTACATTTACATGGCTTGTTTTCTGTAAGTTTTACTGTTAAATTGTTTGTTCTTTGTAACCCCCTCCTGTTGTTCCCTGCTTGGTTTCTCCCTGCTTTGGTTATGTGCCAATCATTTGTTATATAACCCCTTGGTCCTGCCAGTCACTCCGGGGCCTCTCCTCACATCTGGAAAGTTCCAGGAGAGGCATCAGGTGATTGGGCAGGATCCGGGAATCTCCCTCCCAGTTCGATATGGTTTGTTGTTCTGTATGTCTATTATACCCTGAGCCACCCCCTGCTTGCTCTCTATTGGTCCCATGTTCTTCCCTGCCCTGAGCTATGCCCACGTTTATAAGTTGTTGCACCCAGGTGTTCGGAGTCTCTTCTGAGGCACGACCCTGGGGTGAGGTTCCCCCAATAAACCCAGCTGCTTCAGCCTCAGAAGAGTCCCACCTCTGATTCACTCGTGCCATAGCTGTGACCCCTGCCCAGCCAAGAGTCCCCGTGGTGCCGGGGCTGGCCAAGGTGAGCGACACAAGGCAGGCACCGCAGCAAAGCTGGGTGACAGGAGGAGACACTGGGACATGGTGAGGACACCAGGAGTGGTAAGCAGTAAAGCTGGATTGATGTGAGGTGCTCTGGCAGAGAGTGGAACTACGCAGGCCAGAATGAAGGAACTAGGGACAGGGAAAGGCAGTCAACAGTAACTGAAGAGACAAGTATAAAAGTCTCTCTGAGTGCTGACACACTGTGATAGGACAGTCTAAAGCATCACATTTTCTGGTAAGTTTCAGTAAAACACATTTTGAATCAATCTGAAGATTGATTGTTGTTTAGGATGCATTCAATATAGGACTCTTTTGTAGACAGTTTAATAGAAGTGTGCTATTTAAGAAATTTGTGGATGAAATGAATGAAGGAATCATTGGACCAGAACTTGATAAGGTTGTCCTATATAGGTACTATAGAAGAGGAGTAGCAGTTTACCTCTGTGATACAAATACTTACATTCTCATCTAGGAGGGTAAGATGAATGTGTCACATTGTGAAACCATAGCTGTAGTCACCACCATACCAATGCAACAAATTCCCTGGGGAAACCATTTCAGTCCAGAAATTCTCCTGAATAGCTTCCTGCATAATCAAAGAAAGCTGTTAGCCATTTTTCCTTCTGACTTTTCTGATACAAGCTCTCTGCATGATCTCTGAAAATTTCCCTGCAGCACTTCCTGTTATACATTTTATACCCTGCAGAATATGCCTAGATTGGCTTGAAGAAATAAATTGACAGGTTCATAGATCACCACTCTTTGTGAGAGCCTGTATCTTTCTTTGTCAAAATACTTTGAAATCATCCCCAAGATAAACCAGGTTAAATGCAAGTAAAAGTTGGTAGTTACAGCCTACAAAGTAGACAATAGAGATACAAATAATTATTAAGTATCAATGTGGAAATTAAAGAATAAATCTAGTTAATTTGTGCTCAGATTAAACAGAAAAGACTCCTGGGTTGTTTTTTTAAGTCACTGCTGCCATCCCTAACATCTGCCTGTGAAGTGTTACTCTTCAGGCAATGCTCATCATAAAGTATTGCAGTGACAAACAACTGAATTAAAAAAAACAAAGCAAAACAAAATCACAACAACAACAAACCAGAACAAACCATACATTCTTTGCAAACAAACCTGTATGGTTGTTCAGTCTGAGGGGGTTTTGTGTGTTTTTAAAAAATGGGTCAGGAAATTCTACACACATGCAAACCCTTAAGTTGTGGTGGGCAGCATAAGCCCTCTGAATTTAGTAACTGCTGCAATGAAGGTTGAATAAGAAGGACATTTTTCCAAACTGTATTTTGCTGGGAAGGAAGGGATGTATTTTATTTCTTTGTCAGGATTACTGAATGATAAGTAAACCACTACAGCCACAGATATAAAGGAACATCAGTAAATATTTTATTTCATCTTCCTTAAATTTAGTTGTTTAAAGTGTGTATAGTCAACAGAATGCAACAGGCATTTTTAGAGGATGATTATTCAAATCCCTCTGAGGACTTTAAATGGAAGAAATTACCTCTTGTCATTCCTACCCACAGCAAACTAATTTAGAACCAAACACCTAACCTGTTTCCTTGGCCCTCCCAAAGACTGAAACTCATCTTACCTAGGCTACAAACAGGGCAGGTATTCTCTGCCAGTGTGCAGAGGCATCTACAGAAGGCACTTTATCCTGTTCTAAATGTCTTTTGTAACAGGTGGAGGCAATGGCTCTCTTGAGCTGCCTGTCACTCCATTAGCTGGAGAAAGAAGCAGCTTTAACAGTTAGTTCATGTTAGATGGCTTAAATAGCAAAGTTGAAATTAATTTCAACCCATGTTTTCTTTTTCAGCTTTGGATTTGGATTCTGATTTGCTGAAGTTTTGAGTGTACTTTCAATCAACAGGAGGCACAGCACAGTCTGAGCAGGAAAAAGACCACACCACACTCAGATCACGGTGAAATGAGCAAAGAAAAAACACAAAGTGGATCTGCTAAAATTAGTGGCTAATCATTAGGAACAATTCCAACATGCTTCAGTTCAGCACTTAAAAATTGGGATAATACCAGGCTTTCAATACTGAAAAATTTTGTGAAAATTAAGAAACTGATATCTGAACAGCTTATTAACGTGTGCCACAGAATAGCTCCTGAACAAAATAGCAACCATTGTTACAGCAAGAATTTAATATTATGTAGTAAACAAGCCTTTAGAGAAATGCAAAATATGAAACACTCATTCACTGAGAGCATGGAACACACCAGATGTTATAGTTCTCCTTTGGGCTCAAAACTAAGCAATGCAACTCTTAAAAGAGTTCACTTTAATGAAAATCTTCAGTTGCAGATCTACCAAAATTTGAATTTCTTTACTACTTCTTTTCTCATTTAGTAATCTGAATAAAGCTTAAGTAATACTTTGCTGTCTATCATATTACATTTTTGCACATAAATATGGAAAAAGGATGAGGGAGGTGATACTGCCCTTTTGCTCAGCCCTGGAGAGGCCACACCTGGAGTGTTGTGTCCCCAGTACAAGACAGACATGATACTCCTGAAGTGGGTCCAGTGAAACGCAACAAGATTTGATTTAGGGACTGGAGCACCTCTCTTATGAGGAAAGGCTGCGGGAGCTGGTCCTGTTCAGCCTCAAGAAGAGACAACTGAGGGGGAAACACATCAATGTCTGCAAGTATCTGAAGGGAAGGCACCAAGAGGATGGAGACAGGCTCTTCTTTATGGTGCCACGCAATAGGACAAGAGGCTGTGGGTAGAAGTCAAAAGACAGAAAGTTTCACCTGAACACAAAGAAGAACTTTACTGTGAGGGTGACTGAGAAATGGAATAGGTTGCCCATACTGGAGGATGCCCTCACTGGAGATACTCAAAAAGTGTTTGGACACAATCCTGAGTAACGTGGTCTAGGGAAGCCTGCTTGAGCAAGGTGGCTGAAATAGATGACCTCCAGTGATACCTTCCAACCTTAACCATATTGTGGTTCTGTGAAAAAACACATTTATATGTACTCCTGAATATATTTACACATGAATGTATATGTTAATATTTTATATATGTATGTATATAAATGTGCATACATTTGCATTTGAAATTGTGCTGAGGTTTGGAAGGTTAGCTTAAGTCAGTGGAAAATGACTTAATGTATATCTGGACGGTGACAAGGTAAAAGTGAATGATAAGTAATGTCTGGCATGAGCTATAACTTCCTAGCAGCTGGAATATCTAAATTAAAATACAGATTAAAATATCATTATTCAATCTATAGAAAAACTTGTAAACATCCATGATTCTAAGCATAGAACATGTTTCTAAGTGTAGAACTGACTGTCATATTAATAGTTGATAAGAGTGTTTCAGAAAAGAAACTATATTTAAGGCCATTTTAGACCTGTAGTACATGTACAATTTTATAATTCTGTTGTTAATTGTTCATGCAGTTTATATCCATATAGATATTTATATTGTTCTCTCTGTTGTGGTGCCTAAGTATATCCTAAATAAATAACAGGGTAAGATCCATTCAGTAAGGCATCCTGGAAAAAAAGAATCACTGTCACAGAAGAAGCTCCAATGTATAATATTCATCTAAATGGCAACATTACCTTCAAAAGACAGTCCTTTCAGAAAGCAGTTGCAGAGGACATGGACATATTCCTGTAACTTCCCGGCAACTTGTTGTCAAATGCCTAGTTAAAGTCAGCCTGTGTTTCTCCGATGAAGAAAACATGCTTTTTCCTTTACATCTGTGTGAAAGTCTGGTATACGCTGGCCAGATATAACCAATACTTGGATTAGCCCTCCCAGCTTCACTATTCATCATGAAGGTCTTGAAAGAGAACACATTTGAATTAAAGCCCATCAAATCTATTTCAATTGGCTATTTTTCTTAGGAAGAAAGGTGGTATTTTGCGATTCCACCACCCAATTTGACTTCCTCTCCAGTCGATTATATTTAAATGATAAAAAAGTAAGAAACCAAGAAAATAACAGTTGATCTCAGAACATGAACTCATGGAAACTATTATCACCTTACAGTAGTCAAGGGTGTGTCACTAACTTCTGAATGCTGAAGAGCCTGCCCAAGAAGTTCATGTTGTAAAGCAGCTGACAGATAAGCAGTGCAGCTAATTGTCGTGGTTTAAGCCCAGCCAGCAACTCAGCCGTGCACAGCTGTTCACTCACTCCCCAAGCAATGGCACTGGGGAGAGGATTGGAAGGATAAAAGTGAGAAAATTCATGGACTGAGTTTTCTAAGACACTTTAATAGATAAAGCAAAAGTTGTGCACAGAAGCAAAATAAAATAAGGAATTAATTTACTGCTTCCCAAAGGCAGGCAGGTGTTCAGCCATCTATGGGAGACCAGGGCCCTGTCATATGCAATGGTGATTCAGGAAGACAAATGCTACCACTTAAAATGTTCTCCCTTTCTTACCTTCCCCCCACTCTTTATATACTGAGCATTATGGAATTTCCCTTTATTAGTTATATGTAATCCTTACTTATCAGTTTGGGACAGCTGTCCTGGCTGTGTCCCCTCCCAGATTTTGTCTACCTACGTCCCCCTCGTTGGCAGAGGTTGAACAAGAAGAGACAGGCCTTAGCTCTGTGTAAGCACTGCTTAGCAATAACATCTGTGTAACACCCTTTTCAGTGCAAATCTAAAACATAGTCCCACAACAGCTACTTTGAAGCCTATTAACGCCATCCCAGCAAAAGTAAAAGTTTTCCCCTTTATGGTTTCAGTAGTCTAGTTTCTTGTGCAGCCTCTCCTCTAAAACATGAGAAACTCAATTGGAGGAAAAATAAAAATTATACTGGTGCAAATATAGTGGAACACAGTGAATGAACCATGAAATCCCAATAGTTTGACCCTAGTCTAACTGAAATCAGTTAAAAATAGTCCCAGTGACTTCATTGCTGCAGAATCAGCCCGTAACCTCCAAGAAGCCAAAGATTTTACTATCCCTGAATGCTGAATGCCTCATTTGGGGTCTAAAGAAATATGTGATTAAAATCTAATTTTGTCACTAGATGTACTCAGACTGAAGCTGAGCAAATAATTGATCATGAATAATTTATATGAGGAAGTTTATCTCTTTTCTTTGTCCCTGAACATCCATGAATAGATCATCATTTCTTCAAATCTTCTTTTGCAGATTTTCTTGATTTTGAATGAACTGTGTGCAGTTTTCTTCACATATTGATTACTTGATCTTCACTCTTTCGGCAGTGTTAATTATTTATGATTAGTCAGGAATATCATGATGTATCCCTCTAATAGCATTTCTGGCACAAATACATTTTTAAAACTAAATTACATTTTTTTAAAAATAAACCACCAAAAGCTTGCACAAGACCTTAGTAAATCTCTTTCCATTTCTTACTTCAAAATGCAAATATAAAGGGGCAGAAACATGAGCAAAGCAAAGTTGGTTTCTTTGTTTAACTGACTGATTAGTCAGAGGCTTTCCCTGTCTCACTTTCAAATCAATCTCTGTTTCAGAGAATGTGTTGCAGTAGAGGATTATATGGAACTAAGTTGCCTGTCCCTGTGTATGTCATATGGCTGCAACCTTGTAATATTAAATGTTATGTTTTCTCTCTCTCCACCTTTATGACTGCTGCTGTCATCACTTCAATTTATACAGATATGTTGGTGTTCACTTTTGAAATTGCAGAGATCAACTATCTATCCACTATATCTATTTCCCTGTAATTAATAATGTTGAATTTGTGTTTGAGGCATGTTTATTATTTCCTTATTCTCTTTTAATTTTCCTTATAATTTTCACCTGTGTATTTTATGCAAAAGTAAAGTATTATAAATTGGTAAAATTCAGAATGAGAAGTCAAAAACTGTGAGTGTAATTGTTAAAAAATTAAATCACCTTGTTAAAAGAAAAGGTGCAACATTTTTTCCTTAACGTTTTGAAAACAGCATAGGAGAAAACTTAAGAAAATGTTTCAACAATATTACACTTTTTACTGTCAAAAAATACATAAAAGTCATCCAAAACTGAGAATGAGCCTATAAGTATTTCCAAACTATCCTCTAAAAACATTTAGAATCAATCAAGAAAAATGTGGCAGTAAGTAACTTTTAAGAAACTATGAATCTTGAAAAAATATTATATGTTACAAACAATTATTAAATTAAAAGCAGTAGGGGTGGAATGGAAAGATTGTCATATTAGGCATTTAATTTTTTAAAATGCTGTCTTGCTGAAATTCAGTGTGAAAACATGACAGTGAAGCTAAGAATCTATTCTCGCATGACGTTAGATCACATGAATCTAAAGAAGTACTGCAGTTACCATTCTTAGACCTCTATTTGAAAAATATGTTTAGTTTTATAAAAATCAATCCACCATTAAACCAGACACAAACTGGAAGGAAACTGAAGAAAGGTCTAGAATGTTGGTCTTTTTTAATAAAAATATTTAATTTCCTTTTTAAATTGCTCTTCAAGAAAAAGTAACAAAGGAGGAGAATTTCTGAGAGGCAAGGTTCAAAAAGGTCATGGTAAGTATTCAAGGTGAAATATTAAATAAAACAACAGAGTTAATTAAAATTTATTTTGCTGACTTTTTAAGTCAGTCACCGAAAAAAACACCAAGACAGCCTCAGTATGCTAGCAGCAAACACCATCCTAACTGTGATCAGAATGACAAGCTGAAGCATTATATTACTACTTCTAGTGAAACAAGTGGATCATCATAGGTTTGTATACAGTATGTGTTTCTTCTGCTGTTCTCATATGATCCTACTACTTTTTAAAAATTGCTCCTCACATAGGAGTAAAGGAGGAGCTAAAAGCATTGTAATTTGCAAAGGGATGCATTTGCACAATTCATAAAGATACAAAAAAGATGGTGGAAAAAGTAATTTCACATAGAAATTTATCATTCAGATGGTGAAGAAATGCTGCTACTACCAATGCTTATTTTGTCCTGATTTGTAACTGAATTAATTAGAGACATATTTTGCTGGGAATTGTTCAGTGCTATTGTTTTTAATACAAATGCTAGTTTATCCAGCTTGATTCTTTGTGGAGGAATGTATCAAGCAATATTTAATTAGGGAATATGTCTCAAAATGTAAATGTGTAAAAAGCAGTGTTGCAAAGACACACATCCCCAAAATAACACTCAACTAGTTGAATCAGTTAGATATTGAATTGTCCTTATTGTTTTGTTTTCTCTGATTTGAACCCATATTTCAGCATCCAGTGGAGATGCCCAACCATGCTAAGAGTCCTCTCTTTGCAGGCTAGGGAACATGTATTCATTTCTATGGAGTTTAAGCATAAAAAACTTAGAGGAACAGTAAGTTCTGGATGAGCCTTTTTGTTTTGTTTATTTTGAACTAACAATCAATGCTCACATTCATTTCAGAAAGAAAACTTAATATTTTTTCTAAGGAATGAGTAGGATATGGGAAAGAAAAATCATTTTGCAGTAGCTAGGACCCTGCTGAGGGTACAGAGCAGAATAAACAAATAGCTCAAAAATTGTGTCTTAATTCTTTATAATGACTTTCATATATTTGTCCTGGGAAGACTGGAAAAATTTTCTGTCGTAATATATTTCTCATGTGTTTTATCAGGCATGATTCCTCCAATGCAGCTAGTCAAAAAATTGAGGTTTAAACACTTGATAGAGCCCAGAGTATTCAGTAATACCAGATGCTGAACTGGTGGCACTGGCAGGATACATTCTGAGATCCTGCTCATCCAAATGCAGAGTGATTAAGAAGAAAAATACTTGATTCTGGTCAGAGACCTGGGTTCAGATCTTCACTCTGTTAGCTTCACGCATACTGGTAGAAATGTCAGTCCTGACTGGCAACAGATCTTTTTCATTTTTGTCTCAGTCTGTTGTGAAAATAACCTTCAAAAGTTATTAAAAATGAAAATGTTTTTCTTTAACTTCATGCTAGGTTATCCTCAGACATAAATATTCCACATACAGTGTTGTACTCATTTGATGATACACAGGGTCATCAAACAAGGAGATGGTTTCTACTGTTGCACCTATTAAATGCAATAAAGTGATTTTGTATTATCTAAAAACTCCCTGATGCTTTATCTCTCTCAATGCTTGAAACAAATTGGGACATCTTTCACTACAGATGTCTATTAAGGAAGCACATTATCTCTGGTATAATTTAAAGGAAAACAACAAGGAGAAAAACAACCAAAACCAACAAAAACAA
>VWZU01008866.1:304881-452147 GCA_013397095.1 Sterrhoptilus dennistouni | reverse complement strand
ACACACACACACACCCAACCAAACCCACAACCAGAACTTTTAGCTAACCCATCTGGTTTTTCCAGAGTCATATATGCAAAAGCCTTTGCATTAATCACTGCAACATTGTGAGAGCAGTAACTTCCAAGAAAACAACAGTAGCAAGCAGCATGGGGAGTACAATTACTTTGTCCAACACTGACATCTGAGGAGCAAGCAGCTGCCTGAAAGTTTGGTCTTTGCGCCCAAATGAGTTCTTACAACTGAAATTTTGCTCCTGTTTCCGAAACTCCAATGTAAAAGAGGAAAGCCATCTTCACTCTGCTTGCCTCTATTGGTCTGGACTATTTTTTAACCATTTCAGTCTGGGCAGCTTTACTGGCTAAACTAATTCAAACCTACAAGAAAAAAGGACCTTTTGGCATTTTCCAGTCTCTAAAAGTTTCAGACACCCTGATGACAAGTGTTCTTTTAAAATATATTAAGGAAATATAAAAGCCTGAGATATGCTGCATGGTTAAAGCAAATCCATAAAAATTATCTTCCAAAATTCATTCCTTGTGGGTCAGTGATATTAAGGATGGGGTAAATATAGTCTAGCATCTTCAAAAATATTTTTAAAGCATACAATAATGATACAAAAATAATAAAAATACATCTTCATACATATCTTGTTGTCGGTAATAAGGTCAGGTAATAAAATCCAGGAAGAATAAAGGCAATTTAATTATTTCTGTAGGTCAGTGAGCAGTTAACATTGGTATCCTGATATAAAACTAGATTTAACACAGATGGAATAGGTTAAATGTTTGAGTATCTGTATGCCCAAGATCATAAATAACTGTCAGAGGCTTACAAGAAATATAATTCTCAAAAGGACCTTTGTAAAACAGGAATGTGAGTCCCATTGAAAATCTCATTTAATTTCAAGGTGTGCTCTCAAGATTTATATTCCATTAAGTATTTACCATATGTGCTTCTCTGAATCAGATGGCTAGAATCCCCACTGAATTGCCAAAGGGAAGTGAACACATTTGCTAACCAGTAAATGTCTCTTGTTGACTTGGAAGTCACACGCTGTGTGATCTATGGTTTGGAGGCTGCTGGTGGAATGGACATTGATCCATAACATCAAAATGAAGAAGAAAAAAATTTTTCTGTCAGTACCTTTGTCATTTCTGTTGTCAACTGTTTTGGGACTGTCAAGAGAAAAAGAAAAATAAGGTCATTTCCCTAGACTGTAATGCAGAAAGAGAGGTAACTTTCAGTGATTAGAGCTGGCAAAAAACTTTAAAGAGAGCCATTTCCACAAGAGACTATCACATAAGTGACTGGAAATCTCCTGGGGTTTAATCAGCTTCACTCAAATTTAATAGCAATAATTAAATCATAGCAAAGCTAAAATTAATTGGCCAGTTTAAAGTTTCATGTTTTTTTCTCTCATATGATATTCACCTTGTATTGTATTGTACAATATATTTAACAATATTTTTTGTAAAATAACATGAAATATATTTTCTACATTTAAGGAAATTGTTTCAGCAATATGAAAACTGATTCCAAAATCAAAGGGGTCATAATTTCTATTCCCAAAAAGGTGGACTTTTTTACCTGTTGACAGTCTTGAATTACAAAACCCAGAATATCCTACCAAGTTGATAATTCTGCTTTCTGAACATCTCCAAATTTTAATTCTTCTATGGCATTATTATGGTCTTAATTAGACCCAGCATATATTTCTAAATAAGCAATCATGAAATGAAATATGAATATATAGGCAGCATATTCAGAGCATAAAGAAACATGCAGATTATGATGTCCACATCATGGAACAACATCAGGGAGGTCTACACTGAAGGCTAAAGAATGTGATTCCAAAGTCACAGCATTTTCCCTTCTTGTTTTTATCATAATATCTATCATACGTTATGCTTTTTGTGTCACAATTTCTGGATTCTACCTAATAGAAAATCTTTTAACAGGAAGGAAAGGGAGTTAAGAGAAGTTTTCATTATATTTGCATATGTCATATTTCTTCTACATTCCGAATGTCTTAGAAAAAACAAAGGATTTTCATGGTCGAAGTCTAAATTTGCATACCTTTCTAGGCTAATTTATTAATCAAAACAGTACAATAAATCTTCACCAAATTCACTGAGCTTTGAGTCTACAATTTATTTCCCTCAAATCTGCTTTCTACAGTTCCAAAACTGCTAAGCTGACTTTTGTCTTTTAATTTAAAAACAACTCTTTCCTTCTGTTACTCCCATATTAGCAAATAAATGTCTTGGGAGCTGCCTGGGATATGTTTTTCCTATTGGCCAAGTACTTTTGAGGAATGCTTGTGATGCTGGCAGTTTTGAGGGGCCCCAGCCAGAGCTTCAGAACCTGATGTTCCGACATTCAGGGCCAAGTTCTCCTGCCAGTATTCTGAATATACTGGGCAGATGTGAAACAAAACACATTACAGTTCAGTAGCAGATGACTGAAGACTGGCACTTCTCTGCCAACAGTGGGAAAACCTTCAGCTGTAGCTTGACAGAAGGTCCAGCAGCATCAGCTGGCTCAGCAAGCTTCCATTAACTTTGATTCTCAAACTTAACAGAGGCACATTCCTGTCCATCTTGAAAACTATTTTCCAATTACAGAAAAAAATATTCAATCCACAATCACCTCTGCCCCAATCAAGCAAAGGACAAAGAAACACAAAGCAACTTTAGGGCAAGGTCTAGGTCTGGGGAAGGTCTGAGAAGCTCAGATGTGGTAGATTAACCTTGCGTGGCCCACCAAGCCTCTCTATCACTCTCCTCAGAAGGATGGGAGAGGAAAGAATAGGATGGAGGTGAAGAAACAGCTTTTGGGTCAATCAAGAGAAAAGCAGTTTAATAAAGAAAAGCAAAGGAAAACAAAAGTATTTGTTTTCTACTTTTCATTAGGAGACAATGTTCAGCCACTTCCCAGGAAGTAAGGCCTCAGTACTTCAGAGGGCCTTAATAACAAACATCCCCTCCCCTTCTCCTTTCTCTTAAATTTTTTTGTTAAGCACATCGTATGGTATGGAATATCTCTTTGGTCAGCTTGGGTCACCTGTCCTGACTCTTTCTCCTCTGAATCTTTTGCCCATGCACAGACTACTGGCCTTTTGAAGGGAGGTGAATTCAGAGAGACAACCTTGATGCTGGGGCATCACTGCTCAGCAGTAGCCAAAACATTGCTCTCTTAACAACAGCTTTCTGGCTACAAGTACACACACACAGACTATAAATACTACTATGGAGGAAAGTTACTCCATCCCAGACAGATCCAGTGCAGCAGGAAATAAATATCTGCATGCGTTGTTAGTCACTTTGCCCATTCAAATCTGACCTAGTAAGGTTTTTTTGAAGACTGTGGATCCTTTATCTGTACTTGCAGAAACATTTGAAACATTCTTGCATAAGGAATTTTCTAAGACTGCATGCAGAGCTATGAGAGGTCTTTGTTTTCCTCTGGGACACAATTACTCACTTCTGTCACCACAGCTGATATTACCTTGTTACTAACTTTACCATTTATTAGCAGCACCTCTCGAGTTTTCCTGCTTCAGTTCATGATGGGTAGGGTAGTAAGTAGTGAGCCCAGAGCCTCTCGAGTAGTGCGATAAGAAGGGATATAATTCCACACTGTAAGAGCCTACAAGATGGCACAGCATCTAACTAAATCGAGGGCCCCCAGCCTTTACCCTTCTCCCTGCGCCCCACACAACAGGCTAAGGCTGGGAAGGCCCAGATCACCTTGCTGTGAAATCAGGTCATGGAGTACGGAGAGGACTTTGCACTCCATAAAGATGTGGAATACTCTCTTCTCAGTGCATTACATAAGAAAAAAACTTAACTTTGCCAAAGGGGAAACAAAGACTGCACATGTAGATGAGTAACTTACCTGTTAGCTAATGGAGCTGTCATCCCCAGATACAGGTAGGGATGAGACATGGGCCCAACTGTTTGCCATGCAACACCTGTGCTCCACTCCTTTTCCAAGATAGCAACTTTCACCACCATTAAGCTCTCTCCAAAACGTTGCATAAGATTGGCTCTCTGAGCTGCAGAATAGAACCTTATACACCAATACTGAGTTTCTTTCATTAGTCACCATAATCTGATTTCCTCTTCTTGTGAGGAGTCAGGCTGTGACAAATTGTTAGAACCAACAAGGCCTGCCATGATATATGGTTTGCATTGTTGGCAGTTTTCACAGAAGAGGAAAACAGAGAAAAATATATTTTGCTGAAACTTCTGTTTTGCATGACAGTAGTAGGGGGAAAGAAGCATATTTTCAATAAATATTCAGTGAATACCATAAAAGATCGTATGCTTCTATTTCTCTTGACTAGAATATTTTACAGTTTTTCTGTACAACTACTAGGTATTTTTAATTCTAGCTACCAGTTAATCTATGCTTCAGTGCATTACAGAAAGCCCTATCTCCTTCCAAACCTCACTTAGAGACAGATTATTATTTCAGAAGAATTGGGGGATTTATTTAGTATTGAAATTACATACCTAATCTGGTTTATAATATTTCCTGTAGATAGACATTTTAATCACTGTGGTTGTAAAATGTAAGGGGGTCTATGATTAAAAAATGAACAATTTATATAATGTACCATATACTCTTTTTGGAGTAAAGGGAGGGTTAGACTGCATTTGGCCCAAATCTGAATTTATGAAATAAATAAGGATCATTTTCAGCCTTAGCATAAATTCTGATTTGAGCACATTTCTAGGGCCAACAATCAGGGAAGAGGGCCTGAAGCAGGAGATATGTCTCATAGAGAAGAAAGAAAAAAATTGTCATGGTGAAAAATGTAAGGATATATGAATTGACTTCCTAGAATATATGAAAATTCTCTCTAGTTCATATTCTCTCTTAGACAGTGGATAAATCTGTGAAATTATTTGCTTGTAAAGCAAAAGATTCTGAGTGATGGAATAACAAGAATGATAAAATAAGATGGAGACATCCACCTCAAGTGTAAGTACACAAATGGGAAGAAGGAACTGAAGCACCACATATGGTCAGAAAGCTATGACATTGCAGGAATAACCAAATTGTGATGGGATAGCTCTCAGGGGAGATGGGAAGTATCCCTCTGTGAGGCAGCAGCTCAGATGTGGAGATGGGCTACAGGCTGGGCAGGAGTTCAAGGGTTAGAATCAGAGAAGAAGTCAAATAGAGGTGTCATCATGGTGGGACAAAGTGGACAATGTTTCTCATTAAAAAGGAAAATCTTTTAACTCAAGGAAATCTACAGATCATAGACTATTCCTTAATAGGGGCTTTAACCTCACTGACACCCACTGAAAGACAAAAGACCAGTATGCAAGTAATCCAGGGAGTTTCTGAAAGTGAAGAATTGTTCCTTGATATGGGCACTGGGTGAGCCAGCCAGAGTTGTGAACAGCTGTATTTGTTATTCAGAAATGAGGGAAAGTGGTTAAGGATGTCACTCTAAATGGCAGCCTTATCTGTAGGGACCATGAAAGGAAGCTGAAGATTGTGAGAGTAAGTAAGGCAACTACCAGTGCATAGACTCTGATTTAGAAGAGCCGATTTTGGATTATCAAAGAGCTGGTAAGTGGGATCATTTGGAATGAAAAATTCAGAAAAAAACTTTGAAACAAAGAAGATTTGGGAGTGTTTCTGAAAGGAACAGGTCATACAGTGACAGCAGGTACAGATAAAGCTGTGACCAACCAACAAACTCCTACACCTGAATCAGTCTCGGTGGAAATGGATACAGGTGATGTGTTTGTGAAGCTCAAAGGAGAACGTAGGGTGCCACCACAGCTGCTGCAAAGATGGTTTAACTTAACAAAAGAAGACCAGACTTCATTTTAGGTAATGGTTTAGATAAATCAGTTGAGTGATCAAGTGGTTGTATATATGGATATTCCAATGTTAGCAGTTTTCCAGAGTTAATTATGAGTTTGAAAGTTTTCTCAAGTTAGACAGATCAGCAAGTGGAAAGTGTAGATGTGGCTCAGTCCAAGATGGAGTATGAAAGCTGAAAAACAACCAAATGAACTTTGAAGAGAGAAACAGACTTCTGCTGGCCTCAAGCTTCCTGGTAATGGAGAAAAAAGCATTGTGATGGTGTGCATATACAGACAGGCAATGGGAAACACATTTGCATCATGTTCCAAGTATATATTTCAAGTGTTATATTCTGCACAGTGTAGAGTATTGCAATGTTATTTTAGTACATTGCTGTATCACTCTGCCAAATTCCTTGTAGTTTATTCAAATAAGTAAATGTGCTATCAAATATTAACTCCTCATGTCAAATATCTCAATGAAACCAGTCAGAGAATACAGGACTCTGAGAAAGGTCCTCAATGGCATTTTTACCTTAGCTTTCATCGATGTCTCCCAGGCCTCTGTGCTTAGCAAAAGGCCTTAAGAAGTTCAAGAGAAAAAAAAAAAAAAGTTATGCTGCAGTGAGTTCAGCCAGGAGGTTCACAGAGATGATCAGGGCCAGAGCACTTGCTCGGTGTGGAGATGCTGAGAGAGCTGGGCTTGTTCAGTCTTGAGAACAGAAGGCTTTGAAGGAACCCAGCCCCTGTGCCTATGGGAAGGCATTGAGGAGATGGAAATGAGTTCTTTGCATTAGTGCATGTTGGGAGGATTGGACCAAGTTCCTAAATCAAAACAAGAGAAGTTGAGACTAAATGTGAGGAAAAGCCTTTTCACCATAAGGCCAGCCCAGCAGTAGAGTACGTTGAACAGACAGGTTGAGCTAGATCTATCCTTGAAGGTTTTTCAAAGTGCTGAACAACCAGGTTTGAACACATACCTGGTCCTGCTGTGAGGAGGCTGGGGAGAGACCTCCTGATGTCCTTTTCACACTCAGTGAATTTGTGACTCTTTTCAGTAGGGATACATTACATAATGAAAAAATAAAGCATGATACTAGATATTCTCTGTTTCTAGAAACCTGAAAGTGTGTCCTGAGCCAGCAACTGAGTTTCTGTTTTATGCTTAGTAGTCCTTCTGCCATTATTATTCTAATTAAGTTATAACTTCTGCCAAAAGGCTGTTCTGTGGCAATAGCATCAATGGTGCTTGCAGTAACTTGTTTGCAACACACTGTCCATCACTGTCCATCAAGGCCCCTTTTGTATTATTAGAAATGGTAATTAATTGTTCCTTATTCCTATTCTCAATCTCATTTATGATTTCTTCCATGGATTTTTTTTTTCCTCTTTTCTGCTCTCAATCACCACAAAATTGAAGAATATTGATTCATTCAATAGGTTTGAACACAACTCTGGTGATTCTCTGAATCTTTGCTTAGCTTTACCAGACCATTTTTGAAAAGGTGCTGATGAGGACAACCAGATCTGCCTGTAGTGTTCAGGATTCGGGTGCACCATAACTGTACACAACAACATAATAACAATGTTATAATGTTTCCTGATTTATTCTCTATCCTTTATTAATAATTACTAGCTTGGTTATTTGTTTGGCACAGAACACTATGTTGTTGTGGCATGTTTTCATACAATTATCCATAACAACAATTTCTCCTCTGAGTGGTAATGGCTAATTTAGAAGTTATCACTGTGTATACATACTTAGGCTTGTTTTTCTCCAGGTGCATTACTTTGCGTTCATCAGCACTGGATTTCAGTCACCACTTTATCACCCAGCCACTCAGTAATATAATGAGACTCCTCCTAACTCTCTTCATCTGGCTCTGAATTTTAATACCCAGAAAAATGTTACAAGGAAACTTGTTACCTCATTGTGTATCTTCTTTTCCAGACAAATGAGTACACTGAATGACAAGGTCCCAACTTAGTACACCTTTGTATTTCACTCATAACTCCCAATCCCAGCTGCTCCTTCAATTTCCTTTTAACAGTGTACCCCAAAATTCTAGCATCTCTTTGTGAATGCTGAATTCATGGTTTTCAACATTACAGTAGCTCTTAGAAAGGATCTCAAAAAGCCAGTTTGTTTAACAGTGCTTGTTTACTTTTTCCCTTGCATCAGTCTTTCTTCTTCTGCCATTTATCAATCAATTTTGCCCTGCTGTTAGGGTGTTCACTAGAGGGTGCTTCTCCCATCAATTTTCAGATTCTTTGTATTCCCATACCATTTTAGCCTCACCTTATTTTTGGACTTCTGGTATATATCTAGACATCTAGACATCTTACTCTGTTTCCCTGTCTTTATGTGTCTTGTTTACAAAGGCCTCTATTTGTTGAGACAGCACTTTGACTATATTTTACCTGATTTTTATTTTCACCTGACACAGATGTGTCAGGTGAGATGTATAGAGTTATTATAAACCATAGGATACTGCTTCCATGTGCAGCTGTGGGTCTCACACTCTTTGAGAGATAGCTCTTGCCAACTCTTTCCTTTCACTGCTCCCTGAGAGTCTGGCTGTGCATTGCTAATTCCTTGGACTTGTTTTACCGATGCAAATTACTTCATAACACATAAAATATAAATAGTGCAAACAGATTTATTGAGGAATTTTTAAATTCTAGGGCTAAATCTGCTACCTATCGGCAATGGATTGGACTGAAATTGCACTAATTAAAAACTGCCTCCTCTGTTAAAATATAGCATTATATTTCGGTATGCCTGATTTTCTACCTCAAGATTGCACTAAAGTATTTCTGTATATAAAATCATGTTATGTTATGGTTTTCATACTCAGTGAAGAGTGCAAGGGCACCCAGACTTTTCTGTTTTGCTCTGGGGAAAAGGATATATAAAAGATAAAATGACCCTAAGAGCATGACAGGAACTATCTTTATCTTCACCAGTCAGGGATCTTATTGACCTTTAGGAAGAGCAAAATTAGATTATTCTCTACCAAGAGAAAAATAATATTCATTCTATTGCAATCCAAACACCCAGCTTTCATCTGCAGCAGATTTAGAATTCTTGCCTCTAAGTTGAATGAAATAGAATTCATAAAACAAATGTTTAGAGTGGAAGTCGTCATTTATAATCATTTTTGGGAATACTCACTGCATTCAGGCCCAATCTTTTGGACTAAAAATGACCATGAAACAGGCATCTCCATGCTTAGTAACATATCTTTTCCCTAAAGAGATACCTCTGTCAGCTGCTATTAGAAACAAAGTATTTAGAAGAGATACTGTCTCAGAGCACAAAATATTTTATATACTGTAAAATAAGACTAAAATTACATAATAGAGGCATTGTTATAATGTGGGAAAATCTTCTTAAACTAAATGAAACAGGGAAAATAATTTCCACAAAATTTTGCTATATTTTCTCTCCTGAAAGCTCAAGTTTTTTCATGAGAATATATTAAAAATATTCAGGAAAAATAAGGCAGGGAATCTGCAATTCAGAAGTGTTTATAAAGTGCAGTTTGTAAAATTTTTCCAAAGATAAATTAAAAGCCTATCTCTGGAGTCAAAAATTTTTTTTTCATGGAGAGGAAAAATAGTAATTGTTACTAGGGCAGTGTAATATCTCAAATTAGATTTACTTTACTGATGCTTCCAGTTTTGATCAGCAATTACTGTGTTTAAAAAGAAGTACAAACAACAGGAAGTAAATTATAATTCACATTTTACAGAACATATGTATTTGATGAGAGAATTTCAAATATACATAACAGAAAATAAGCTCTATCAAGTAACTAGCATTGTAAAAGTCTATGGTTGCTTTTTCAAATATTATCCATAGAGAACAAGAAAACTTTTATGTAGAAACTTGTTACAAAATCTGTGTGGCAGAATTGTTTATATCACTTTAAGCAGTCAATAATAATTACATCACAATTACATTATATACTGTGTTTGGAGACTATAATGTGTAATCTAATGTAATCTGTTAAATTATTTTTTCCAATCACGATCTTAGTGTTGGATATCCTTATGACTGTGCTTGGATATGAATAAAATAATTCTATACATTAATTATTAGCAGAAGCAATAACAATAATTATACATTCCATTTTAACAATGAGGAACAATTGGGGGAGATTAAGTTTTTGTGCATACAGATTGGATGGATGATTATTTAACATTATATGCCAGAATACAATGCAATACAACACAACACAATAGATTATTTCAGTTGGAAGTTACCTACAATAAATCATCTTGTCCAGCTGCCTAACCACTTCAGGGCTGACCAAAAATTAAGGAAAATGACCAAAAAGGGCATTTTCCAAATGTCTCTCAAACACAGACAGGCTTGGGGCATCGACTACCTCTCTAGAAAGCCTGTTCCAGAGTTTGACCATCATCTTGGTAAAGAAATGCTTCCTAATGTCCAGTCTAAACCTCCCCCAGTGTAGCTTTGTCCCATTCCCACAAGTCCTGTCACTGTATAGCAAGGAGAAGAGATCAGCACCTCCCTCTCCACTTCCCCTCATCAGGAAACTAGAAAGTAGTGTGTCATCCCTCAGCCTCCCTTTCTCCAAATCTGACAAACATAAAATCATCAGCTGCTTCTCACAGGACTTGCCTTGTCACTAGATTTGATGCCCTCTTCTGGATACATTCAGGAATCTTCATGTCCTTCTTAAATGTAGGGGTCTAGAACTGCACACACTGCTCAGGGTGATGCCTCACCAGGACTGAGTACAGTGCGATAATCATATCTTTTGACCAGCTGTATTTGATGCACCCAAGAATGAGTTTTGTCTTCTTGCCTGCAGGACCCACTGCTCAGACTAACTGCTCAGAGTTCCACTGAAAAACCCTTTCTCTTTCAGTAGACTTTTCAAGTCTTGGATATGTTCCTTCATAGGTGACATGTGCTCCTGGTAAGAGCTGATGCAAAAGAGGCTCGTGGAGTCTTTACTTCAGCTGCCTGAAAGGCGGTTGTAGCAAGGTTGCAGGGTCAGCCTCTTCTCCTAGGCAAGCAGCAACAGCACAAGAGGAAGTGGCCTCCAGCTGTACCAGGGGAGGTTCAGGCTGGAAATCAGGAAGAATTTCTTAACTGAAAGGGTTGTCAAGTGTAGGAGCATCCGTGGACGGCAGGGAGAAGGAACTCTGCAGACCTGAAATATTCTAGAAACACGTGGTTTTATTGCAAGGGTCATGGGTAAAATGGGGTTTGCCTTCAGCCACCAGCCTTGGCTGAAGGGATGCCCCAAAGAGAGAGGGAGAGAGAGAGAGGGTATGAGGTAAAGGAGGTAAAAAAGCTAAGAGGGGTAAGAGGGATAATAAGAGTGCAGGGGTCAGAGCAGTAAGAGAGAGAGAGGTAGAAGAGGTAGAAGAGAGGTAGGAGCAAGAGAGTGAGGATCTTGTTACAATGCATTATATCTTCTTTTGTGTTGAATATTCTAATTTACAGTGACCAACCGGCGCAAGATACAAAACCTACAAACTTTGCTTGCAGCCTATGAGAACTGCTATATTACCATATCATCCTATATTCTAAACTCTAAAGACTACTTTTCTTATGTAGTTTTTCCCTGATGCCTTGGCAGGGTGGAGAGGGGCTACATTCTCGAGTCCTTTTCTTTTCTGTCCTTCAATCTGACTCCAGCTAATCACTGTCTTCCTGCCTGCCATGATCACATCTCAAAGCTGGCTTTCATTTCTATTTCATTTGCAGGTTTTACATCTCTAGTATTTCTTACTAGACAATCATATTCGCAAGCCCTTCCTGTCCCATCTTTCCCAACAGTCAAACATTGGAAGAAGCTGCCCAGGGAAGAGGTGAAGTCACTGTCCTGGAAGTGTTCAAGAAATGACTGGGCATGGCACTTAGTGCTATAGTTTTGTTTACATGGTGGTGTTCCATCAAATGTTGGACTCATGATCATCAAGGTCTTTTCCAACTCTAATGATTCCATGATTCTTAAGAAATACAGCAGTAGAAAAGACAGCATTTGTACTATCAGCAGAAATCTGTTAATTGAGATGATGCTGCTTACTGAAATATGTCTAAGACTTTTTTTTAAATAGACCCTTTGGCGTCACCCCTGCACTTATACAGATTCTTTGCTGAAAATCTGCCTGATAACATTAAATTATGTGAAATTATATAAAAGTTCTCTTAATTTCATTGTAACTAAATAAGAGACATAATTTAGCTGGCTGTCTTTGCCAGCATAAGAGTGTTTTAAATGTCTTGCTTGAAGGGTCACCAATAAGCAAGGAGCTAAGACACTTAGTTCTGCATTGTGATACAACCAAAATACCTCTGAGCTGTTTTCTGTGATATTTTGAAACTTCTAGCAAATGATCAAAGAAACAGCCTGTTGGCATAAGAGGGAGTGCTGAGACTGATAAACACCTAAAACTGTGGACTGTGCCAGCCTTACAAATTAGAAATGGCTTGCTTCACAAATCAGTAAGTAAAATGAACATTGCTAAATGTGCTTAGTGAGGATAATAATGTTGCTTTTTGTCTTCTCATATTTAGTCCTATTAGACATAATAAATCATATGTGATAAACAACATTGCATTGGACAGGAGAGAACAAGCATATAAAAGTAAACATAAAATAGCATTTTTGAAAAATCAAAATTTAAAATGTTTGAGAATCAATGATACTGTGAGCTGGTTCAAAAGGAGACAAAATAACAGTGTTCATCCTGCTTGAGTCTCAGACTATTTATTTCATTTTATTTTCACAGAAGCAATTATGTAAAACTATATAAGAAGATGACACAAGAGAGATGTTCCAAGGAAGCAGACATCGTCTAAACACTATCCCCAGTCCTTAATACATTTGAATGATAGTAATTGCCATAATGACTTCTGTTTCAGAGCTGTTCTCTGTGTTCTCCTGACTGATGCTGTTATTCTCTGTGGCAACCACAGCTCACATTAAGCAATAGCCATCCTGTTGTTTTTTTGTTTGCTTTTTTTTTTTGGTCTTCTAATGTTTCATCATATCAAAACCAATCTAGAACACACATTGTATAGTAAGTCCTGAGAGGCAAGTGTTCCATTTGATGCCTTGGATGAAATGACCAACACTGCATTGACACAAACTTCTGCACAAAATTCTGCACAACTATCCAAACAATGTCGCACCACTTCTACCAGTCTGTTTAAGATTCAAGATTCCTTCTCTGCATACCATTTACAGGCAATAAAAAAACCAGAAATGTACTGTCCAAAAATAGTATTTGGCAACTACGAACAATTTAACTTCAGATTTCCTCTCAGATCTCCTGCTCATTTATCAAGATGAGTGTTCTATGGATGTATTTTAATATCAATACAATAAAACTGATGGATTGGGTAAACAGCAAGCCACAAATTTCTTTACATAGTTCTCCTTTACAACATACTTCTACACTCTTTTTCTGTTAAAGTTTGCATTTGGGTGCTGACTACATCTTTGCTGTGACAACCTCTCTCCTTCATGTAAATTTTTCTTTCACAGAATTTTTATTTTTGCTTATTTATCTTCATTTTATATTTTTTACTCTTTCCTAAACTGCCAAGATCTTTAGTTTAACTTGTGGCACTCCTTTGCTGTATCTTTGCAGTATGTTCTTTGTAGCAAGTGAACCAAGATCTCCATGCTTTGGGTGCCTGTCAAAAGTGGTGTGTGAATTTAGAACCAAAACAGGACTGCAATCCCCATTTGTTGAGAAGCTGCTCACTTTTCCATTTCCAAATTCTACAGTGAGGTATTGACAACACCCTAGTTACCAAAGATTTTCCTTTTGGTACATGTCTGTGTGGGATTTGACCGTCTGCCCTATCATGAGGAGTTTTTGCCTACTGTGAGATAGTGAGTAGAGTGCTTCATCCTCCCCCTCAGCCTCCCTGGTATCATTCCCTGTGCCCAGAACCTTTCTACAGGAGTAAGCAAGTATATTATGTTTCATCTCTGCAACTCAGACACTGTCTATTTGCTCCCAAATTTATCTGTTGGATCACCAGCTCTGCAGTAACCCTTCCTAGCCTTGCTTCAGATACTGTAACCAATGGACAATCCACATCCTGTGTTGATTCAAAAATGTGGTTCAGTATCAGGTAGGTACTGGAAAAGGAAAAGTGAACAGGGTTGACATTTGTGTTCCCTTATTAACAAGCTACCTCTTAAATCTATTTCAAGCTATAGAGATTTTTGTACTTTTATAATTCAGTTGTCAAATAGACCCAGTTATGCTGATCTGCAGGCACAGTAGCAGTACTGCAAGATTACATCTTATTTGGACTTCCATCAGGAGAAGATTTCTGCACTGAAAATATTTGTATTCCAGTCCACCTGTATGAGAGAAAGTAGTGAATTATGCACTTAACAGTGGTTTCAAAACATTAAAAAGTACTGAGTATTGCCAACAATTTAAAGGAATTACAGGATATATTAAGTAAAGTCCCATTTTATTTGTTGAAGTTATGAAGTTCTGGCCTAGCTCTGAATTATCAAAATTAAAATAACTTACTTAAAATAAATTGATAAGTATATTTATATCCACAACTTGTGTAAATAGATCATCTAATGGAAATAAAGTGAATGTATAGTGCAAAATCATTTACAAAGATCGCAAGGTAGTAAGGGGATTCACAACTAACAAAAAATTGAGAGTTTATGTCTTGAGCCAGTTCAATCCCTCTGGCAGAAGCTTTATTTCTGTAAACAAAGGAACTCAAAATGCATCAATTTTAGGTTCTGGGTATAACTTTTATGCATTGAAAATTAGCAATTTTACTGTAATTTTAGCTCATCATCTGACATAGCAAACCCAAACAAGACAGTAATGGTCCTTCTATTATGGGCTTCACTTCTAATTACCAAGATTATCTGATAAGCCCCAGCCTTAGTTTTCTGGGGACAAAATATTTGGGAACAAAAGAGCTTGGGTAAACTGATTTAATATAGGACTGAAGGCAGAGGATTATAAGAATATAATGTACCATGATATGCATAAACCCCAGGAAGGCATAGCACTCTCATGAACATTTGTGAAGGTGTATGAGTTTTGATAGCACTGGAAGCAGAGGCAAAGGGCAGCTCCACAGTGAAATATATTTTATCAACTTAAAAAAACTGCCAATGTAAATCACATACACAGGTTCCAAATTCCAGGTTTAAGCAACAAATTGTTTTATACAGTATTCACTAAGGGATGTTAGGAGCAGCCACCACTTCCAGCAGCCCTGGCCCAAGACTCCCTACTGTCCAACTGTGTTGGGATCTGGGTCTCTGCTTGGGCTGACAGACACAGCTGCTGCTTTCTCGCTTGCAGGTCCATCCAGTAGGAAAGGTGAGCATATGTCCCAGAAAAACACACACAGAGACACATACACACAGAGAAGGTGCTGCCTTCAACCATGCCTACACATAGGATTGACATAAAAGGTAAGCCCAGAGAGCCTTATGTGCCCATGTGTTTTGGGCTAGCAGAGACAGGAGGTCACTCCTGCAGGAACACATATGACATTCTTCTGCCTCATGGGTCACCAACTCACTGGTTCAACTCAGTGCTTGGTGCTCAGTTGCCAAGCATCACATCACAGAATCATAGAATCATAAAATATACAGATTTGGAAGGGATCTATCAGAATCATCAAATCCAAATCCCAACCCTATGCAGGACACCCGCCATGTGCCTGAGAGCATCCTTGAACACAAAATTTTAAAGGGAGCTACAGTTTTAGGCCAAGTATTACAGAACCACAGAATGGTTGGCATTGGAAGAGACCTCTGGAAGTCGTCAAGTCCAACCTCCATGTTCAAGCAGAGCCAGTAAAAGCCAGTTCCTCAAGACCATGTCCAGATGGCTTTTAAATATCCCCAAGGATAGAGATATCCAAGTAATCTGTAGATATTCAAATAACTTGTGTCTTGTTCATACAAAAATGGAAACTGGATGGGAATAGGAAATTACTCTCATAAACCCCAATTTTATACACATAAGTGCCTTACGAGTAATTGATTTCATTAGACCTTCATTTGGCCAAGTGAAAGGCATGGTATGTAACCCAGATGCTCAAAATAACTCTGATTTCTAGGGAGGATGCAAAGCATTCAAGGGAACTTGGCCACTTATGCACTGAGTTCAGTTCCTCTTCTATGCTATCCAAATTCTCTCCATTGTCCTCGAGGCAAGTGGCATGATGCACCTCATGCTTAGAAAGCTAAATCCTTCTCTCCCTCCTCCTGCAATACTGGTCTTGGCCTTACTGCTTATTGGCCTCCACTGCTTCCACGCTGTATTATTCTGTTTGGTTTTGATGCCTTAAGCTTTAGCTTTCATATTTTCAGATTCTGTGCTGCCTAGGGATGTAGTTCTGAGCCTCATATTAAGTGCTAGTGAGCTCTCTTCACAGAGTAGGTAGACAAAACAAATCCTTTTCCTGATGAAGATCAAGGAAAACTTTCAGCCCAACAGCATAAACAAAGGTGGACTGAGGAGAGAAAACAAGAAAGATGAGACCTCACAACCTGGAGCTGTAATGGGACAATTAAACCCCAAAATGCAAATGGACCAAAACTTTTAAAAGTAAGACTTCAGTGATGGTCAGCCATTTTTGTGACCATCCTTAGTTCACCCTGGGTGTAACCCTGGTCAGGCTCCTGTCTTGCCCAAGATGGACCCTGGAGGCCTTTCAATAAACACCTATTTTTTTCTCTAGCTCCATCCAGTCTCTGTTTCAGGTCAGCCTTCCCAAGGCATGAGTTGACCAGACCAAAGCTGCCAAGAGCATGTTAGAAAGCAAACAGCATAGATGATCGATCATGTGTCAGTCCTCAAACCATGTCTCAAACTGTTTAATTTCCTTTTATATATTCATGGAAGCTGTTCCTCATACCATGCTTCTATACATGATCACTATTTTTGTATGTCACTGGTGCCTATAATTAAGTTATTCATTCACTCATTTTAGAAACCACTGTAGCCCATGCAGACTTTGGCAGAATAACAGATCTCAAAGGTCACTCTTTCCACAGCTCTTCCTTGGGAAGGATGCCACAAACCCTCCATCATCCTCTTTAGGTGAAGTCAGTAAGGTTAGCAATGAAAGCAGTTGAAGCTAAACTAACTTTTCTAAGGGCAGATTAAGGAGAATTCACATGATCCTCAAAGCAGGAAAGGGATAAAGCCAGGCTTACTGGAAATGAGCCTATGGGTGGCAGGCCTGGGATGGGGCAAAACCATCAGTCCTATGGTCCTTCCAATCTTGTCTTCCTGGCTAGCTCTGCTCTTCAGATACCATATAAACGAGTTATTCCTTTGGGTCCAGATTTCAGACAGAGACGTGACCTTGCTTGGAACAAGGAGTGGACTCACACTTGGTGGTATGGAAGATGTTTATTCAGGGCGAAGGCCAAGGGTGTCAGAGTGTGAGTGAGTCTTCTTGGCTCTTACTTCCCCTTAAGTACAGGGGCGTTACTGATGGAAATGAGGAGGAGTGATTTAGGTACAGGGGTAATTTACATTGCCATTTTGGGGTATAAGGGGTGTGGAGATACCCGAAGCCTTGGCTGAGCATCTGGTTTAGCCAGGGCCATCAAGTACCTGGGGTGTGTCAATAGGTAAGATACAATAGGGATGCAATACACTGGGACAGGGCTGTTGAGGAGATACAATGGAGAGAGCCAGGGCTATTATGTGGGTTAACGACAGTGATTGAGGAAAAGGGGGTGGGGGTAGGAATGAGCCATTACAGGAACTTAATAACAAAAATCATACAGAACTTTAGAAAATCCAAAATGCACACTGCAACAAGCCCAGCTGAAGTGCATGCCCACACTTGCAAAGAGTATGGGCAGCAAGCAGGAGGAGCTAGGACCCACCATACAGTAGGAAAGTTGTGACGTATTCACCATCACAGAAACGCAACGGGATGACACAGCTGGAGCACTGGAATGAATGGCTGTAAGCTCTTTAGAAGAGAAAAGAGAAGGAGAGGTGGTGAAGTAACACTGTATGTTAAGTAGTGTGTTGATTGTGTGGAAATAGACGATGATGAAGATGAAAAGGTTGAGTGCCTATGGGTAAAGATCAGGAGGAAGGTTAACAGGGCAGCCATTGTGGTGGGAGTCTGTTACAGACCACCTAATGAGGACAGTCAGAGGAGACACCTTACAAGCTGGTGGCAGAAGTCTCACAGTCAACACCCCTTGTACTTATGGGGAAATTCAACTTGCTTGATGACTGCTGGAAATATTACACAGCAGAGAGGAAGCAGAGGTTCCCTGAGTGTGTGAAAGACAACTTCCTAACACAACTGGTAAATCAGCCTACCAGAGGAGCTGCCCTGCCAGGCCTGTTGTTTGTGAACACAGAAGGACTGATGGGTGATATGAAAGTCCCTTGGAAAGCCGCCCTTAAAAAAAAGGGACCAAGGAAGTCTGGACATACTTGAAGAAAGAAATCGTGAAGGTACAGGATCAAGCCATCCCTATGGGCTGAATGACAAGCCATCAGGAAAGAATACCAGCCTGGATAAGAAGGTAGCTTTCACAGGAACTCTGGAAAAAAAAGAGTATGTATCACCTTTTGAAAATGGGGCAGGAAGCTCAGGAAGTGTTTAAGGATGTTGTTAGGTCATGCAGAGAGATAATTAGAGAGGGAAATGCTCAATTAGAACTTAACCTGGCCACTTTTGTAAAGGATAAAAAGAGTGTTTTTATAAATACAGTAATAGCAAAAAGGAGGGGCAAGGTAAAGCTCCATTCTTTATTGGGCGTGAGGAGGAATATAGTCACCGAATGTACGGAAAAGGCTGCGGTACTTAAACTGAGGTACTCAATTTTCCACAATAAGACAGGTCGTCCTCAGGACAGCTGTTCTGTTGAGCTGGTAGACTGGGATGGGAAGCAGAATGGGCTCCCTGTAATCCAGGAGGAAGCAGTTAGTGATCTGCTGAGCCACTTTGATGCTCTCAAGTCTATGGGACCAGACGACATCCATCCCAGGATCATGAGGGAGCTGGCAGAAGAGCTCACAGTGTTGCTCTCCATCATCTCTCACCAGTCTTGGCTAACCAGGGAGGCCCCAGGTCACTGGAAGGTGGCCAATGTGAAGCCCATCCACAAGACACGCCAGAAGGAGGATCCAGGAAACTACAGGCCTGTCAGCCTGACCTCAGTACCTGACAGAGTTATGGAGCAATTCATCTTGAGTGCAATCACACAGCACAAACAAGACAACCAAGAGAACAGACCCAGCCAGCACAGGCTTAGGAAAGGCAGGCCCTGCCTGACTAACCTAATGTCCTTTAATGACCAGGTGACTTGCCTGGTGGATGAGGGAAAGGCTGTGGGTATTACCTACCTGGACTTCAGCAAAGCCTTTGAAAAGTCTCCCACTGCTTTATCCTGGAAAAATTAACACCCCACAGCTTGGACAGGAGCACTCTTTGCTGGGTTAAGAACTGGATGGACGGCCAGGCCCAGGGAGTGGTGGTGAATGGGGCTGCATCCAGCTGGCAACCAGTCACCAGTGGTGTCCCTCAGAGATCAGTGTTGGGCTCAGTCCTGTTTTGTATCTTTATTGATGACCTGGAGGAAGGGATTAGGTCTAACATTAGAAAATTTGCAGATGAATGTGAGAATGTGAGTCTGAGGTAAGAAGGCTCTACTGAGGGATCTGGACTGTCTGGATTGATAGGTAGAGACCAATGATATGAGACTCAATAAGATCAAGTCCTTGGCCCTACACTTTGGCCACAACAACCCCATCCAGAGCTACAGATGAGGGGCAGAGTGCCTGGACAGTGGCCAGGCAGAAAAGGACCAGGGTGTACTGCCTGAACATGAGCCAGAAATGTGCCCAGGTGGTCAAAAAGGCCAATGGGATCCTGGCCTGTATCTGCAATATTTTGGCTAGCAGGACCAGGGCAGTGATTGTCCCCCTGTACTCAGCACTGGTGGGGCATACTTCAAGTGCTGTATCCAGGCTGGGGACCCTCCAATTCAGGAAGGATGTTGAGGCACTGGAGAGAAGAGTAGCAAAGCTGGTGAAGGGTCTGGAGCACATGTCCTCTGAAGAACAGCTGGAGGGTCTGGGTCATATAGCTGAAGGGTCTGGAGAACTGGAGGCTCAGGAGCAACTCTAAAACTGCCTGAAAGGAGGTTGTAGCCAGCTGAGGATTGACCTCACTGGCAACCAGGGACAGGACAAGAGGACACAGTTTTAAGCTGCCCCAGAGGATTCTTAGATTTGGCATTAGGAAGAAATTCTTCACAGTAAGTGTGATTAGACATTGGAATGAGCTTCCCAAGGAGGTGGTGGAGTCACCATCCCTGGAGGTGTTACATGGCACTTATTGCTATAATCTACATGACATGAGAGGGCTCAGACAAAAGCTTGACTTGATGATCTCTGAGGTCTTCTCCAACATAATTGTTTCTACAATTCTGTGATCCCTCCAGGGCTTGAGTAGTCAGAGTGTGGAGATAGAAACCAGCAAAAGGCTACTAGTTGAGAGGAAACATGAGTGGTGGTAAAACCATCATATGGTCTTGGGAGATGGATTTTGAGGATTGGGCATCAGAATGCAAATAAATTAAATCTTGCCTAATGAATACCTTCATAACCAGGCCATTTTCTGAGAAAGCATCAATAAACTACTATACAAGTCAGAGGTAATTATCAAGTGAGTGAAAAGTTCACACTGATGGCTGAACCAGTTATGGACTAATGTGTATTTAAGGATCTTGTGACACAAGTCCATCAATGATTTGTTTTAAACAGAAGTTGATGCCATTACAAATCTTCTGAGCCCTGTGCAGCTGCAAGCTTTGCAATAAACACAGCTCTGCAGTCCTGTAGCTATCATTTGAATAAGAGACTGTCTTTTAGGGAAGAAGTCCTTGCCACTGGAAAAAACCTTCAAGAATACATATGTGCTGTGGCTGACAGCAGCTGGTAGCACTAAGCCCTTCTCCTCCTGGTCTTAGAATCCTTGTTGCAATCATGGATAATATCACATACTGATGCCAGTAGTGCTCATCTGGCAAAGACCTACAATGAATACCATAGATGCTTTGAGACAGAGGTAGATGGCCCCAAATGACAAAAACTACCTCTTCAACAAAGTAAGGGGGGGAAAGGTTATGTTCTACCCTGTAAAAGAGGGTTGGAAAGGAAAAAGGAAAAAGGAAAAAGGAAAAAAGGAAAAAGGAAAAAAGAAAATACATTGTCCGCAATGATTCACTCATCACTTTGTGGTTTACCTTACACTGTAATTCTGATTTAAGATGTCTCATTTGCCTTTTCTATCTAGTGCCAAATTAACTACAAACATGCCTAATTTTAGTGATGTAACTTTTAGAGGGTTTGTGGTTTTAAGCAGCTGAAATTATCCGGTGTTATAATAATGTTGTGGTCCCACACACCATTCTGTCTTCCTCCACACACTGAATTTGCTATTTATTTATTTACCTAAGGGATCACAGTGAAAATATTTGCAAAGGAGCTGGCAAATCATTGTGTCAGCACTATGATTAAGGTCTATGAGTTCCTGACAGAAGGAAAGCAAGTGGGTCAAAGTAGAAAAAGGATGGAAGAACTCTGCTACTTGTGAAAAAGCAACAGTGATCAGAAGAATGGTGTTTACTGCTATTTAGACATAAGGCAATTTCAGTTTCTTTGTATTGACAACACAGACTTGAAAGACATTAGATGAGCATGGATACATACATTGTAAAGATCGTATTTCAAGTTTCCCTCAGCTATTTTTTAGAAAAACATCAGAAAGTCACCATTAGAATCAATGTCTTAAAAGATTGAGAGATATTTAATTTAGAAATTCAATCAACCCCCAATTTTCAATCAAAGGCACTCGATATGGAACACTTACATTCCTATGGCAGAACCACAATGTGGAGTTGCCAGAGGTAAGCTGTGGCTGCTGTTTGCTTATAATATTCCTAGGCTGTGTGCAGCATTTCTGAAAATCAGGTGTCCTCAGTGAAAGGGAAAGTTGCACTGCAGCCTCACTTGAATCTTCTTCTGCAGCTCTCAACTTCATGCCCTTGCTTATCCTGCTGCTGGAATTATATTCAAAATTCAAACAGCAGGTGTATTGCTTATTTGTTCTTTCATATGATGGCATTCATTGGTACCGAGATTGTTGTTAAATGTGTATAGTTTGAAGGAATAGAGAATGACAACATATGTACTCCTAAGATTTGACATGCTCTTTCAACTACATAAGGAGACAGACTGAATCGCAAATACTTCTGAACAGCTTGTTCCCAGTGCCAATATTTGTTCACAGTGGGAGAGGTATCATGACTGTGACAGAGTTCATGGTCACTTTCAGAATAAACAGATTCTCATGAAAAACAACTTTGGAGAAAACATTTCATTGTCAAAAACACCTATGTGCTGCTGCCAAGACACTTTGCATCCTAAAGTGGTGCTCCTGAAAGTGACATTTAGCTTGAGAGATCCCACTTTCACTTTTTTCTGGTGTGCATATCATGGTGTTTCCTGCTGGTTGCCAAGCTGCAGATGGCTATATTTGGATAATTGTGTCTGTTTTAGAGCACTGATCTTTCTTTTATCGGCATTGTTAATACGGGTTACAGAACAATCCTTCCTATCCACTGAAAGTCACTAAGAGAATTATATGAGCAAATGAGATCAAAGTAAAGTTTAAATACAATAAAATACTAACAACCCTTCTTGAACAATGTTGTTTATGTTGAGCATATGGCAAAGAAAATATATAGTCACTGTATTAGAAATACAGCTTTATAATTAATCTCATGAATAATATGCTAAACACAATTCATTTTATAATGCTCTCTCATTTTCATTAGAAACAGACTTTCCAAACTTGAGTGCTGTAATTAAGGTAAATGTGTTTTTAAGGTAGGTAATCCCCTTTTGTTTATGCCTGCTAGCTACATATTGACTCTTCTCATCTGTATTAGCACACAAGCGCTGTATTTTAATTAAGTAAATAGAATTTCCAATTAGCAAACTGTAATACTTCACATATTTAGCCTAAGCATTTGAAGTTCTCCAGGAATGTTTTTTTATCATTCAAGTTAGTTTCGCATACATGTCATGTGCAATTAGGCAGCTCAACTAAGAGTTTACTCAACACTCACTCAATAATTATGTGGAAGTCAACTAAAATACTTTTTTACTTTTGCTATTAACAAAGGAAGAAACCCCTTATTGAAATCAGGAACTATTCAAACATTCTAACATGTCAAATTATATACTGAAACACAATTGTATTATATATTTATTAGATAACTTCTGATATACTTGGAAGTAATTTCTTGTTTGGATCCTGCTACAAGAAAATATTCCATCAAGAAGTGTGGTTTTCAACTCTGTTATCCATAAGGAAACACAACTGTCATCAGTCAGCAAAGATCTGCCTATATAGGAATCCCCGAGTGCTGAAAGACTTCTATAAATTATACATAATGTACTGTGAGTTCACTGCACTGTTGCCTGGAAACCCAAAGCTTAGATCTGACTCATCTGGGAAAGATGTTAAAAATAGTAGCAGACACACTTGCCAGACTCACAGTTAGGATTAACTTTAGTGTGTCTGGGATGCCCTGGCCATCTTTGTGACTTTTTGAAATTTCCTATGGACAGTATTAAATAGGCAGAAATGCTCAAAACTGTTCAGAAATTTTCAGGAATGTTCAGATAAGACCACCTTTCCATTCTCAGTTGGATTTTCCACAGTTCCAATGGGAAATGGATGTGAGTAAAGATGCAGATATTTGGAGTATTCTTTGTCTTCCATTACCATTTTGAAGTTAGACATTCTTCTAGCTTAGGTGTTTGATATTGATTTCCTGATTGGCACAGCACATGTATCTATCTTTTGAAATTTGGTTTTTATATATATTTAGAAATGAGAAAGTTAGCATAAACTGCCCTACAATTTCAAAATGTTCCTTTTTTTTTTTCTACAGTAATGCACAAAGAGCACAGAAGATTAAGTTACTGAACAAAGTAGATCCTACTTTCAATCTTTATATAGTAAATAAAGGAAATAAAATATACATCTATTACACCTGTTTGTTGAAGAGAGCAGTAAACATGACAAATTGTAGTATTTCATCAGTTTTACTATTTTTTCCCCCAATATGACACATAGTGAAGTAAGAGAATTATAAACATTTTTAGAACAGCAGACAGTCACACTCTTGTAACACATTCTCCTTCTCTCTCTAAGATTGACCCTGCATCAGTAATTTTAGACCCAATGAGATGTGGTTATATTCCTAGCTGCTTATTTTAAATTGCTAACAAACTGACACATAGATTAGGGTATTATCTGAGATTGCAAAGCCTCCATTCTATGGCATGGTGAGAAACATGTGGAAATTACTGTTTCACTTCTTACTTTTGAATTAATTTTCCATTGCTCATATGTGCATAGATGTTTCTTCAAAAGCTGATAAAAATGATAAAATTGAGCAGAATATCAGATATGGTACTCTGACTTATATATTACAATTTTAAAATTCAGGTTATTGTTGAATAATGAAATATTTCCCTATACCTAGTGATAGCAGCTTCTTACTACCAAATGTATTATAACCTCAGAATTTTTCAAAGGAAAATAAAAACTTGACAAAGGAACAAGGAAGACTGATTGGTATAAGCTTTAGGAACACTGCTTAAATACACACATCTGAGGCAGAAATCCACAACACTGAGTGAATATGTGCCTGTCTTCATGCAGATAATCACTTCCACAAATATAGCAGGGAAGGGACAAATACAGTACAAGGTTGGTATAGGCACCATCTTCTGTATTAGTCATGCCCATAGAACACAATGAAAACTTGATCAGTGGGTCCATTTAACCCACTGATGGGTTAAAATGGTCATACTTAAGCTAGTGAGGTCTCCTTCTACCTGATTTTGATTTGATTATTATTTTAGTGTTTTCAATTTGAAAATGTAAACAAGAACCCATGATTAACTTCAGCCACCTGGATGTAATAACCGTGCATTTCAAATTAAATGTCCTGTCCAATACAAAATATATCTCAAAGATACAGTATTTCATGTATCATAAAACAGGATACAAACTTCAATGTTTCTGTGGTCTAGATGCAGAGGTGAAAAGATTACCTTTGCAATATAAAAAGCCAAGACAGCAAAGTGCTGGCAGAAAGTGCTGATTTCAAGTCCCAGGATCTGTTATGAAGGATACGAAGACAGGAGCATCTGGCACCATTCTCTTCCCAGTAATTAGAATATTATCTAATAATAACTGTTTATAATATCATAATGACCGACAGTAGTAGTACTTGGATCTCACACAGCCTCTGAGCTTTACAATTGACCTCCATCCAGAAACAAACTGGCAGTCACTGGAGATCAGTGTTGCACAAACATAAAATACTACTTATGTAGGCAACAGTATTTTGTTGACACTTCCCTTTCAGCCTATAGACCCACACAGACTGTACTAGAGCAATTTTATCTCAAACTCACAGAGATATACATTTCTGTGGCAAAGGGTATCTTGAAGTAAAAAGGTTTTGCTCTCTCTGTCAGTCACAGCTATTACCAGCTGCATTTCAGACAAGTGCACATGTGCTGTAGTGATACACCTTGGATACGCCTGCGTGGGGATCCTCAGGCTGGCTCTCAATGAGTTAGGTTCAGAACTGGAAGAGATGTAGCTACAGTGCACAGACTAATCATCCCCCTATCCAGGGGCTATTCACCACCATATTTATTGGGGAGTCAACACAACTCTGATGCAGGTATATTGTTTCCATGGGCCAAGCCTTTGGCTACACCACAGTGCAAATTAACTAGTTCACTTAAAACAAGCTGTATTGCTGATGAAGTGTTGTTTTGGATGGAGAAATCAAGCCATTTATTATGAAAAATGGCCATTTGAAAAAACACAGTAATGCAGGACTAATTAATCCATCCAGTTGTGCCCCATCAAACCAACTTTTAAATTGCAAAAACCACAGTGGTGAAATATTCCATATAGCTAGGAAAACTTTCAAAGAGTAATGATCTACTTATTGTGCTAGATTTTAGAGAATTTGATAATAGCAAAGAGCTTCACTCTGTTTAAGAGGTGGGCATATTTTCATGACCTGTTCCAAGGTACTGACAAAACCAAAAGCACATTATTACTTTACCCTTGCAGAAGGCATAAGGGTATACTATTTTTTAAGCAAGCACAAGAAGAGAGAATAATTGTTTCTATAGGTGTGGGAGGGCTTTCTTTTGTGAGTCTCCTGGTTCACATATGACCTTTAAAATATAAATACACACCTTCAACTGGGGAAGCTGGCTGAGATCTGGATGATTTCATTTAAAAGAGTTTTATGCATTTAAGCATATAACATACATTCATCTATGTATTTGTCTGTCTGTCTTCTGTCTGCCAATGTATTCTTCAGCTGTGCAGAACCTCAAAATCAAAGAAAGCTGGATCCATTATGTTAAAGAGACATCACTCTCTGAAACAATCACTTGCTATCCAAATATCACATGCCCTATGTGCCATGCAAACAGGTTCATCTACTTGTCAGAATAGCCATAACACACTCTTCACATTAAGCAGAATAATCCACATCACTTATAATTAATTAGTGTGTCAGGTTCTTTCACTGCCATGAATACAGCCACAGGGAAAAATTGTTCCATGGCAACTCAGTAGCTTGCAATGGTCTCTTGATAATGTTTCTTTTCCAGCATAAGAAACACAGAGCCTTGATTTTGCTTGAATCCTTCAGCCTGGTGAACAGGTTCTGTTTTGTTTTGTTTAGTATTATACTCAGCAGGTCTGCTTAACAAGAAATAGGTATCATTTGCATTCATGAGAAATACATGGAAAAATCAACTGACATTTTTTTAAATATACACAGGGTAATTTGATTTTTATTTTTGTAATGTAACTTTTTTCAGCTTTATTTTTCATAGCATAAAGATAAACTAACATAATGTTTTATCTTCCATACTTTGTCCTTTGACTGTAAGTACAGACTAGTGTTTTTAATAAAATGTTACTATTCTATATGGAAAAATTATGACTTCATACTTTAGGACACTTTGGAATTGGACTATCCATTTTAAAATGTACTATTTTTCTTACCCTAACAATTTTAAGCAACTACAACAAATAATGTCCAGTTCTTCAGCTACTTTAATTTATACTATAAATTTAGCAGAACAATCTTTTCCCAGCTTTTGAAATGGAGAAGAGGCTGATGCTTTATTTTGCTCCTTTCTAAACATGTTAATGCAGAAATGAAGATACAGATAAATAATAAATGGTGGCTAAATAATAAACTAAGTGAGGGATCCCATTACAGCATTTCTGCTAGTCACAAATCTCAACTCCAGTTCTGTGCTGCAAACAGGGATGACTACAAGAGACTTAGGTGCAACTGGGAAGATGACTTACAAGTTTGCACATTTCAGAGTATTTTAAGACTGAATCCTATAGGCTACAAAAAGACATTAAATCTGGCCTTAAAAGTAAGAGTGAGTGCCATGCTAGAGCACTATCTTATAACTCCTATGATTAATTTTGTAGCCTTTTGAGGAGACAAAGCTGCTGCTCTACTACAAAGAAAAGCTGCAGAGACACTGGATGGAACTATTCCAGTGCTAATTAACCTGCCTAAATGCTAATTTAGGCAGGGGAAGTTGTATTTAATCATTCAGGTTTGCAAAATATGGCTATGAATGAGATCCAGAGAGCCCATTTAAGTACTTAAGAGTGAGTCATGTATTCTCAGAAAGTCTGTTCAGAAAGCCAGACATCTCCATCTGCAGCCAGCCAGTCTTTCAGCATGCATCACCTACTTGAATCAAGGACACTCCCTATGCACCTTGCACAAGTATGCAAAGACACTAGCAGTGTAGATATGATACATTAATATAGTTATATTTAAACTCTTTCTGCTTCCCAAAATAATCCTACTCACTGGACATTTTCAAGCCTTCCTAAAATACATGAAAAGCAATAAGCCCAGCAGAAAGCTCTCCCTTACTGGCTAGTGTTCCGGTCATGACAGGAATTTTTCAGGGAAAAGTAGATCTGTATTCCACCTCATATTTCACATTAGATGGATTCTGGTCACCAGAAACAACCATGGGCACTAGAACTAAACATTAGAGCAGAAAGTGGAGTTTCTTCTCCAGGAAACAGGTCAGCTGTAAGGTGGGGATAACACTCCTATTCTTCTGTGTCCTTCATGTTCCCTGATGAGATTAGTATGTTCCAGCCTTGTCACAAAGACCATGGAGGAGACATCTGGCTGGTGCCACTTGGAGCACTGAGTTGCTGCAGCATGCAGCACACCTGGATAATGCCTCCTGCACCATTCTGCTGAGGCCAACTGCCCACACAGGAGGCTCCCAAAGACAATCTTATGGTAAATGCCTACATTTTCTCATATAGCTGTCATTATGACAAGGAAAATATGCCTAAAGTAACAACTTTTGATTTGATTTGTTGGCTTTTATGATCTTTACTCTCCCATTCACTTTTTCTTTCTTGTCTGCTTTTGCCTTTGAGATTTTATTAAACTACACATTTTCTGCAAATAATGATTATGTTTTAAATATCAAAATTCTGTCGCATGCTATGAGGCTTGGAGAGACACCATTAAAAAGGTGTATTTGTGGTTATATGTAGGAAGGTCCATCTGCTTCCCTGACCTTTGTAAAGTGGTTTGAGGTATAAGCTAGTGCATGAGCTCTTAACATTTCTGTATATGTTGCAGCTTGGAGGAATGGCAGGCTGGTCTTACAGTATTGGGGATTGTGACAATAATTTGCAAGACACTTGGAGTCCATATGTTTGACATTTTATCTCATTTTGAACTTAAATAAAAGAATAATTTATTTTTTTTAATAATATCACATCACTGTAGTAGATCAGATGAACAGTCTATCAAGTCTGCTATTTTACATCTAATTGTCTCTAAAAATTTGAAAGAATACATATATGTATATATATTCACGTTTGGAAGGGGGGGTGAGTGCTTGTGCCAGTGAAAACTTACTGCATAAACATATTACATCTGTCCAACTATTTTTAATACTCTGTCCTTATCTAACACTTGTCATAAATTTCATGGGATTGGAAATCCAGTTGGAGAAGACAAATGTGTAAAGTAGTAGAGTAATCTGAACCATTTGATTTTCTGTGATTTTTTTAAACTTAACTTACCACTAAATACATAACCCTGTCTAAAAGCATACTAGTGGAGGAGAATCTGGGCGACAAATAGGCTTCTAAAAGTAGTTAGAAGTGGGAAGTCATGTTTTTCGTAGACTCCAGTTTAGGCTTAATGGTATTTGTTATCTTTAGCAATGATGGATAATAAAACTAATGCTAATAAAATCTGATGATACAAAAAATCATTGTCTAGACCATAATAATAATAATAAGTCGCTTAAATGGATCTAAGATGTAAATGTATATTTTCATATTAGGAAGTAAAATCATTATGGCAATTGTGTTATATGCAGCCATTTCTCAAAAAAATGGCTTTGCTAAAGAGAGGGAACATAGAACACACCCTTCTCAGCATGATATCCTGGCAATGAAGGCTAACAGAGTCAAAGCATGACTAAATTGGGGAGCTTGGACCTCAAATATATCCAGAGAAGAGCACTAAAAAGTCCTAAAAATGAATCTGTGGATTACTCTATTCAGTTCTGACAGTCACATCTTAGAAAGAGTGTGGAAAAATGGGGTGACCTTCAGCAAAGAACAAGAAAGATTTTAAATTCCTCTCTCCTTCAAGGCAATGAATCTTGCACTTGTACCTGCACAGGCTTGCCATGTTAAGGGATGTACTACTCACAAACATTACTCTAGTCATAAAATGAGCCAGATACTTTTCAAATATAGCTCTGATATTTTATTCTATGACTTCCTGTGGCTATGAATTCCATACACTGAAAATAGATATGTCCATAAATCACCTTTATAACCATTGTTGAAAAGTAGGTGTTTAGGGAGTTTTCAAAATACAATTTTTTTCCTGACATCTGGTAAGAGCTCTATTGTGCACAGGGAGTTCTGATAGACTTTAAAACTTGCAACAGGAAGTATTATAAACCATAATAACTGCAATGAATCTACCCAGCTTCTTCTAAAATGCAATGAGCAAAAATATCTTTATCCTCATTGGAAAGGTCATTAAATATATTTTTATGAGATATCTGGTAACAGTTACCAATTTTTAATATGCTATATAATGTTAATATGGGTGTGCACCCATAATTATAAATTATATAAAAATTAGTTACTGCAAACAAAAATTAGTTTTTAAGTGGTAATAATTTGTCCTTAATTTTTAAAAAATTGATAATGTGCTGACAGAAGCAAATATTGGGAGCACAGAAATTTTATTTGAATGAAAATTGTCTACTTGAAGAAAACATTGACAGCTCATCTAATGTAACTTTAAATAATAAACAAGAATTAACAGTGAAGGATATAAAAGTAGCATGATGAAGGAATAAAATTCATCCATAATATAATTTTCTTAGACCAGTAACTTCTGTGAGTTTACACAGTAGATATTTTGCAATATTTAAATGCTTAATATGTTCAATGCATGTTTCCATACCATTAAAAAAGTAATTTCTAGAAGCTTCAAATATAAAACAGCATGGGGGAAAAATGTAACACTTCTGCCTCAGGGAAGACACAACATACTATAAACTGCAAGATAAAGAACATGTGTGAAATTAAAAAAAAAATTTAAAAGATGCAGGTTTTATTTCACACAAATAGCAAAACTCATGGATTCCTTCTGCACCTTCAGGACCCTGAGAGCAGAAAAAATAGCTCTGTAAGTTTTGGTAATCTGTTCATACTGGCTTCACCCAGTCATCAGAAAGACTGCCGATAATTGCTTCTTAAAACTCTAATTCAGCCATGCAAAACCTTCACTGCAGAGCAGTTTGCTCTGCCAGTGGAGCCATGCTGCGCAGCAGAGTCAGTCCCTGCACGTCACCTGCCCAAGTCCTCGGCTGCCCACACAACCCGGAATCTACAATCTCTTGCACTGGTCAGATACATGGTAGCAACACTGATAATAATGTTTAGAAACCAGGGGTCCTGGCTTTGGACCTTTCTGATATAGGCATAAAGAAACATATTCTTTGGCCAATAAAGTAAACAGAAAGGTGGTTGTGAGGTATTTTCAGAATCTAATTACATGGAACTCTGTAAATACCATGTCTTCACTGGTTTTATTGCAAAACACAGGTCATCAACTTTATTGAAGACCAAAGTAATCCAAGATTGCAGGACTTGATTGTTTAGGACAGGCAAACTCCAGACATTTCACATCCTTTTCTCAGTGTTTTGGATAGCAGTTCTCAATGCTACTAAGAAAGACATCATTGGAGAAGGAATATATAGAAAGGATTGAAGTGAATAGCTGAATATTTAGAACTGCCACTAACAAGTTACAAAAATATTGTTTAAAGTAATTTAATTTCATTCATAAATGGGAGAAAACTCAGAAACTGCAAAAGCTTTGTGATCTGTTCAACAGTTTTCATGGAGAAAATGACAGCAGCACCTTGTGAGTTAGTGTGCATATTATTATTGGAATTGCACTTATTTTCATTTGTGAGTTCGGGGGTTTTTTTGCCTTCCCTACTCAGGAAGCATTTAAAACCCCAAGGCTGCTCAAGCCTAATTCCTGTTTGTTATAGAAAAGCTGACAGACTTCTACCAATTGCAGAGAAGCAGCCACCACTTCACAAGCTGAAAACTTAGACATAAGCACAAACCCTTCACCATCAGGCTCACTGTTCTCAGCACAGTTTTTTGATCACAGGGCTATGACCAATTAGAACAAGCTGTCTCATATTCTCATCTCCTGTGGTTTGCAGCACTTCAGGGTGTGATTCTACCCTTACAGATGGGATGTGTTATCCTCCATATGGATCATGATGTTTGCACCTCAGAAATCTTAGAATAGAATATTGCAGTTGAAAGGGCCCTATAAAATTCATCTAGTCCAACTGCTAATGGCTACTAAATTTACTAAATTTGAATATGCTTAAAGCATGTACAAAGTTTAATTTATTAGTATAACTATAAAAAGTAGTGTTAAAATATGTACAGTCATTCAGAAATATACTCTAGGTTTCTTTTTAATGCATATATATTTTTAAGAAGGAGATTTCACGAGCACTGGTCCTATTTTAGTCTTCATTTGCAAATATTAATACTTTCACAGGAGACTTACTTCTATGCCTAAAAGATGATCAAATTATCTAAGCGGCTTGATCTCAAGTGCTGTGAAAATTAAGCATCTCTGTGCCTCCACAGTACTTCAAAAAGAAACATAGACATTTCAGGTTTTGGAGTATATGATCCATGATACAACCTTTGGAAAATACTAGAATGTAAATCCAGAATGAGTGAAAGGTCTACTCTGAACCCTGTTAACTACTATTAACTACCTAATATCTGAAATAAGTTTACCACTACTTTTGGACCCCTCAGGATATATATAAGTGAATGACTCTATGCCTGCTGTGGAAGAATTCACTGCTGCCCTCACTTAAGCCATAACCACCAGTGGGGTTGTGATGGCTGCTTCTAGCTTACTCTGAACTTTGGGGGACAGGTGAAAACAGGGTAGCCAAAGGCTGTCTGGAACAGTGACCCAGATGTCTTGCTGGCAGGCAAATAAGATGATAAGTCATTAACTTTGAAATCTTAACTAAGTATTATAAATGATTGATCGTGTGCATATAATCCTTTTAGACATTAACCATTGACTGAGTAGGAGTGGATCCAGACACACCTGTACTTGCTTCTGAGTGGCAGTTTAGGACACAAGGGAGTGCTTTCTGAACTTCATGACTCAGCTAGAGATGAGGATCCTAGCAGTTTTGCCTGACTCTGTTCTCTATGCAGTAGATAATCTGGTGCACCTTGCCATCAAATCTTGTCAAATCACTGTTGCATTTACTATCAAACTTTGTTATATCAATAAAGTGTATTGTTACTTCTCTCTTACAAGTGAAATGCGTGGCTCCATCCACAACACTGATACTTAAGAGAAAGTTCTGATGTACAATTTATTATCAGCAAAACGAAAAAAAAGCACATGATGTGTAATAGACAAAATGTTAAACACATGTTTTTGTACTCTTAAATATTGCCATGTACTGCTTTCTTCACCTTGTGACAATGATATTGACTTTTACTTCAAACTTAGTGGCTGCTGGGTTTTGTATTTATTTTACTAATTCGCATCAACGAAATAATCAATGAGCTGATAGTTTATTAGTGACTGGTATTAGTCCTTGTTTCTTATTCTGGAATGATTTACTGTATTCAAAAGGGAAGCATGCTGATTCATTTAAATTACCTCATTTAATATCTTGCACCAAATGTCTGAGAGAATAATGAATTACAGCTTAGGACAACCATCTTCATTTTGCCTGTAATAATTTGAAAGTCACTGAGATGTTATTGGTTCAGAATTGAGTGCTATGGAGCTTTTATTTTATGTATTCGTTCATTTCACCTGTGGGAACAGATAGGATGATGCAAAGTAAAATTAATAATGAAAAATAGGGTGAAATTGGTGCAGAGACTAGGCAGAATGAAAAATAAGCTCAGAGTTTTGTACAGAAGCAGAGAGGACAGAGAATGAAAAAAAACTAGCAGTCAAGCTGTCAACTTTAAGCCTGTAAACGGGGAAAAAAAAGAATAGTGATGTCCAACAACTGAGTTATACCAAAGACTTTCTAGCATGTGTAGCTCATTCTCACAAAAGGTTGTAATACATGAGATTTGCCACATCCTAGTAACACCTACTACATTTATAAGTAAAGCCGTCATAGAACTAAGCCTTTGAAAGTTAGGGTTTCAGTTCTTACTTCCTAGCTTTGATCAAAACATTTGCTTTTTCTGCCTCTTAATTCTTCATTTATTAATAAGAATTAAAATATTTCTCCTACTTAGAAAGGTTAATGAGGTCAAATCCACTAATAAGTGGTTCAGGGATGACTTAAGTCTCCTTGCCAAGTCATTTCTTCCTAGCACATCCACTTTGCGTAGGACTTTACACATCACATCACACACAGTGATAAAGTGCATTGTGCGTACATGGGGTTTTCTTGAACTTGCAGTCAGGACATGAAGCCAAATTTATGTCAGAGCATGCCAGAAAGAAGACACTTGTGACCAACACTTCTCTAGACATAAAGACATAAAGAAATTTGGCTGGAATCAAATAAACAATACTAACGTGACATAAGACTAGTCAGTGGGAAGAAGACCAGCCTCACTGAACAGGAAGCTTTCGCTGGAACTCAAAGAAAAAGAGTTTACCATCTTTGGAAGGAGAGGCAGACAACACAGGAGCACAAGGATGTCATTAGGTCATGTAGAGAGAAAATTTGAAAGACAAAAGCCCATCTAGAACTCAATCTGCCTGCCATTGTCAAAGTTTGTTGTTTTTTTTTTTACAAATACAATAATAAAAAGACAGTAAAGGAGAATCTCCATCCATTATTGGATATGGGGGGAAAATTGCCACCAAGAAAAGGAAAAGGTTGAGGTACTTAATGCCTTTGCCTCAGACTTTTACAGTAAGCCCCTGAGCTGGTAGACAGGGACAGGGAGTACAGTAATCCCACAGTAAGCAGGAGGAAGCAGTTAGTGACCTGCTCTGCCATCTAAACACTCATGAGTCTGCAAGACCAAACGTGACCCGCCAAGGGTACCAACACAGCTGTTGGAAGAGAACTCACCAATCCACTCTCCATCCTTTATTAGCAGTCCTGGTTAACCAGGTAGGTTGGCCATCTGCAACAAAGGCCAGAAGGAGAATCCAGGGAAATACAGGTCTGTCAGCCTGACAGTGTTAAGGGAGGGTATAAAACTGATTATCTGTAGCACCATCACACAACACATGTAGGACAACCAGTGGATCAGGCCCAGCTAGCATTGGTTCATGGGTAGCACATGCTGCTTGACCAATCTGCTCTGCTTTTATGACCAACCTGATCTCCTTTGTGACCTGCCTAGTGGATGAGGGAAAGGCTGTTGACATTGATTACCTTCCGTAAGGCCTTTGACACTATCTCTCACAGAAATCTCTTGGAGAAGCTGGATGCCCGTGTCTTAGACAGGTATAGTTTGCTGAGTACAAAACTGGATAGATGGCTGAGACCAGAGAGTGGTGGTGAATGGAGTTAAATCCAATTAGTGGCCAGTCACAAGAGGTGTTTCCCAGGGTTCAGGGTTGGGGTCAGTTCTGTTTAATATTGTGCCAATGATCTGGATGAGGAGATTGAGTATAGGCACTAGGTTGGGTGGGAGTGCTGATCTGCTGGAGGGTGGGAAGGCTCTGCAAAGAGATCTGGACTGGATGGATCAATGTGCCAAGGCCAATTGTATGAGATTCAACAAGGCCAAGAACCAAGTCCTGCCCTTTAGTCACAACAACCCCACACAGAGCTACAGGCCAAGGGCAGAGTGTCTGGAAAGCACAAATTTTATGATGAGTGGCTGAGGGAACTAGGATTGTTTAGTAGAACGGAAGGCTCAGGTGAGACTTTATCACACTCCACATCTACAAGGAGGTTCTTGTGAGGTGATGATTAGCCTCCTTTCCCAGACAACTAGCAATAGGACAAGGGAAAATGGCTTCATGTCGCACCCAGGGAGGTTCAGTTTGGATATTGGGAAAAATTTCTTCACTGAAAAAATGTCCAGGCATTAGAACAGACTCTCCAGAGAAGTGGTGGAGTCACCACCCCTGGAAGTATTCAAAAAAGAGTTGACCTGGCTTTCCACAATGTGGTTTAGTCATACTCAGTTGAAGGTTTGACTAGATGATCTTACAGGTCTGTTCTTAATGATTCTATGGTTCTATGATATACCTGATGTATACCCTCCATCACTACTCACTGAAGTAGATGGATTTTTTAAATAATTTTCCATTTTCCAGGTAGCCATCTTACAACCAAACTAAGCTCATTGCCTTCTGTCTTCTGTCACCAGTCTTGCCAAAATTACCAATCACCATACTCACTTCAGACACGCTGTTGGGATAGAACAATGGCCTGCAGAGGCATCCTTTTCCATCAGCTGTAGAAAGAGTGCCCTGGGCATTGCAGAGTTAAAGCTTAGTGTGCCCTGGACATTGCAGAATCACTGCTTAGTGTGTTCTCTTTGAAATGTTTAGTATATTTGAATTTAATCATGATCTAACATAGCAAAAAATTACAATGACAAAATCTCCAGAGACACGTGTGTTGACAAATTTGCAGTTCCTTTCATAACCAAACAACTACAATCAGCAAAAAATACAGAATAAACAAAAGCATACAGATCAGTTTGGGAGGTTTTGTTGCTGTTTGCGTTCAAGCACCTCGCTCTAAATTCTGATTTCCTTAAGATTAACAGCAGCATTCCAGCTATCTTCAGGACTGTTGGAAACTGCTCCACTGAGATGTTGTTCCACACACTATTTTCAAGAATTATTAGATATACAAAACAATAGACAAAATCACCTAGAGAGCCCAGTTTTAGAGGGCTTCACAAGACTCCTCTTGCTTCCTACTATTTACTAATTAAAACAACTCTACCATATTAGGAGTTGATTTGCATTTGACACCAAGACTCTGTTGAAACCTGAATGTTGTCAAGTCTTTGTTTCCCCCACAAACAATAATAATGTTCATTTCATATATTATTGCAATAGTGTTGACCATTTCATGGTGATCATTGGAATCCCTATTGCTGTTTTACAAATGATGTCTTTTGAGAGATGCAATACATTCTCTGCAAGACCCTGAAGAATGAAACATGTAATTTATCTTTCAGTTCTCCAAATCAGTGATCATCCTTTTGATAAGAAAATGTTGAGTGATTAATGTGTTTGTCTAGGTAAACACAAATTATTGATATGTAAATATCAATAACATAGTTGTAAGAACATCTCCACAAATTAATATGAAAGCCTTAGGACATTTGGCTATTTGCTTTCAGACACAAAACTTCTTATTGTTGCTGATATCTAAAGCTTTTTTTTACTATTTTGTATACCATTATTACGTGATACAGGTCTAGTGTTCTTATTTTGTTATTTTCTATTGTGGCTAATTACGCATTTCAGCCTTGACTTTGAAAAAAACTAAGTGCACATTTAACTTAAAGTATCTGAGTAGTTTTATGAGCTTCCCAAAACCAAAGTTTATAATTCAGCCAAGAATACCACTCATTTGTTTTTGGTTACATTTCCCTCCAAATCCAAGGTTTATCCTTCATAACAGTAAGTACAAATTTCTGGATGTTACACAAGATTTACAGGCATTTCACAAACACCCCAAATAACAATATAAAATCAAATACAGAGATCTGTTTTTTAAAAAAGCCATAAAAGTGATACTGCAGACTTGAGAATGTTGCCTGAGGAGCAAAATTCAGCTACAGTATTCTAATAAAAGCAACTACAAAATGGAAAGTAAATTATATCTGGATGAAAACAGTTACTTGGGTAAGAAGTCATTCTGCAAGCATGTTAAATGATAACAAAGGATTCAAAGGAACCTATTTATAAAATAGGAGGATTGCATTATGACAAATATTTTGCTGACTTTACATTGGAGAAGCACGGAATATGCTTTCATATTTCAGAAACTGTTGTTTCTTTGGCACTTTACCCACATTATTCTGATTCACATAAAAGGTCATTCAAGTATAAAAAAAAGAGCCAAATCAAAGATGATGATGTGAGTAAGGACTGCAGGAATAATACTGACACATAGAAATAATGGACAAAAAGGTCAAGGGAAACCTTACACACAGGCAGGTTTGCAGAATTATTGACCATCCTTAATCATACCCCCATTAACTTCCAAATGGTGTCTGAAGGAGCCAAGCAGTGTCAACCACAGCAACCCCTGCTCAATGCACTTGGTAGAAGGCAACAGATAGGATTCTGCTTGCAGTTTTGAAAAGAATATGTTTCCTGGAAGAAAATTAAGGTAACTCCACATTAGTTTATAAACCCTGGATACAATTAAGCTTTAATCATAAGTTTAACATTTGCTAAAAAATGTTTTTGCAATCTTTAGACATACTTCTTGTAAAAATCTTGAAAAGGCAGATTCTGAGGAGCAGTTCAATATTTTTCTTACATTTGCCTCAGTGATGCAAGGAAAGATCTACAAAAGCACCTGCATCACGAAGATGCATGGTCTGCTCTTACCAGTCTGCAATCCTCTCTAATACAAACTGGGTTCCTTGCAGGAGGTTCACATGCATGTTGAAATTTTAAGGATGTGAGTACAATAAATAGAACAGCTTAGGAAGCTGAAAGAAGACAGGGGGTGGTATTTTTACATTCACATTTGTTGTTCAGGATACTCAATGTGTATTGCTGATTGCCTAGTTTTCTTTTGATGACATGCTTTCATTTTGAGATATTCTTTTAAGAACTGTGTGAAGCTGTTTGAGAAGGAAGGAGCACAGCTTCATTTGACCATTGAATGGCTTTGTTGCACAGATAGCAAGTTCTGATCCTCTAAAAACTGGGATAACCAGTGCACCTTCTACAAGAGTTACTCCTCCAAAACTACTGAAGAGTCTTTTGGCCTGAACAACCGGCTAACCTCAAAACTCTGCATAGCATAGCAAAAGCAGGGTTAACCCTTAAATATCGGGAAGTCGGACAGGAGCACAAACGCAGATCCAATCACTATAATTAATACTACATTCTCCATTTATTTAGTCTAAAATGGCAGGTTATATACTCTTTTAGATAGTTTACAAATACCGATACATTTTCATTGGCACACAGCAGAGAACGAATGTAAATAGATAATGTTTCACTTGTTTCTTAAGGTGGCTAAAGGGTTCACACTAATACTGTACCTATTAACACCTGGAAAAACCACTAGCTCCCATTAACATCTTAATACCTAATTTTAACTGCGTCACCACTTCACCAACTAATTTCTTACTATGCCACAGGCTCAAAGTAAGGCCTAGACTGGGTAGTCCAAACCTTACTCCAAATATAAATCATGTCCTTGTTCTCTAAGAAAATCTCCAACAGCATAGGACAGAAAAGAATATATTTCCAGTTAGAAGAGACTTAAAATTATCATCTAGTCTACCTGCCTGACTACTTCAGGGCTGATCAAAATACAGGATTACTTCCAAGCACAGGAGTATTTCTTATTCACTCTACATATCCACCTCTTTTCCTTATTTTCTGAACAGTGTAGAATAAGCATTGCTATGAGTTTCCTTGATCTAGGGCCCTGGCCAGACCCTGTTTCTCCCAGGGACTGGGATACCTGGGATTACCTGCTGTTAACCTGGGGTGAGTTCAGACTTCACCAGCAGACAACATAGATGGTGCTGATAACTCCATCTATGGTCCTTCTGAGCTTGGCTCTCTGGCTAGCTTTGCTCTTCAGATACCATACAAATGAGTTAATCCTTTGGGTCCAGATTTCAGACAGAGATGTGACCTCGCTTGGAAGAATGGAGCAGACTCACACTTGGTGTTGCTTAGGAGGGTTTATTCAGGGCGAAGGCCCAGGTGGTCAAAGCGTGAGTCAGTGCAAAAGTTCTGGCTTGCCCTTATCAACATGGGTGTTACAGATGGAAATGAAGGGGAGGGATTTAGGTACCGGGGGGGCTGGACTTCGACATGTAGGGGAAAAGGGGTGTAGATGATACCCGAGGCCTGGCAGAGCCAGCTGGCTTGCCAGAGCCATCGAGTACCTGGGAGTGTCCACAGATAACATACAATAGCTCTACAATGGCCTAGCCAGAGCTATCAGAGACATGCAATAGGGAAGGCTTGGACCTATTATGTGACTTGATGACTGCCATTAAGGGAAGCGGAGTAGGGGTGGATGAACACTTACAGAAACTTAATACTAAAAATTACAAACATTTTAGAAAACCCAAAATGTACACTGCAACATCCATCCTTAACATTTTCAAAATAGCATGTGTTGCCAACAGATTTTTGAGATCATTGAATCAGATGTCTGAAAAAATCATATGCAGGCTTCTTAATAGTGCGTAAATAATTAGTGTGCAAAGAAAGGTATGATAAGAATTGGAGAGGAATCCTGTAGATATGGAAAGAAGAAGCATGCAGAAGAAAGGGAGGCGAACAGAGAGATGAAATGGGAAATTAAAAAGGAAAGACATTAGAAAGTAAAGAAAATAATATGACTTGCTGAAAAATTACTAGAGATTTTGAGATTTCTCAGTTTTGGCTGTTCAAACTTTAGGTGGCCAAAAAACCTTGATTTCATCACAAAGTGTTTACTCATTCTTGAAAATTGTTTTTATGTAACCTCTGGTTAATTTAACTATAAGGCAGGCAAAATCTCATGTAAATTTTGAGCTACTGAACCCTAAAATCTCCTCTAAAAGATGGGTAGGCTACCTAAAACAAAAAAAGAGGAAATAGAAAATTATTAGGTATTAAAATATAGCAGGAGATAGAAAATAAACAGTGCAACAGGTTTTTAAAAATTGTCTATTTACCTGGATACAAAACAAAGTCATAAAAGAATATCTATAATGCCTATTTAATAACGGTGAAATTATGTTTTTGTTTTAACATAGTTTTTTTCTTCTCATCTACAGAGCAGCCATTACTCTGTACCATTCTTAAATTACCAGGAAACTAAGTGCCAGTCTATCATTTCCAATCAGGAAACACAGAATACATGCAGATTCTTATTTTCTTATTTTTGAACATATTTGGAGTATTACTTACTTGTAAACAGCAAGCAAATATCTGTATTGATCATCCATTTCATTTGCCTTAATTATTTGTTTTCCAAGATGACCACACACATGAGGTGGGCCCAAATGTATTTTCTCCATGAGGCAGATTGTCAGACCTGTTTTTCTAGTAAGTAATCCTGTCCTTTGCAGTCAATGAGAGCACTCACTCCTGAATCTAAATATTCCTAATAATAGTCAAGGTCAGTATTTAGGACACAGATTGGTGATTGACTTATTCACAGTTCTTTCTCAGACCTTCCAATCTGCTTTAGAGACACAGGAGCAGTGCAACTCCAAAAAAAAAAAAAAAAATTTAAAGGAACAGAGGAAAAAGGGGTTTGTTCTTAAAACAGTATTTGCTAGCTGCTCTTCAGATAAGGAAACACAGAGCACAATGTATGTGCTGGCCAACCTCCAAATCCCACCATGAATCACTGGTCTAGATCCCAGAATTTGAATTTGGTCAGGGGATGCCTGGAAAGGACATGTTGCTGGCCTTCCATGAGGAGAAACTACTCTGTTTTGGGCAAGGGGAGATAATGCTCAACCTGAGAAAATGTGCAGGTGGTGCCACTGAAAGGCATTTACAGCTTACAGTATTGAAACATCAATAGATCTTCTTCCTCATCTGTTAGAGCCAGCTTTCCCTACAGTATTGCAAAACACATGTACAAGGCAACTTGCATTCCTTGCAGAAATCTAGCATGCCAAGAATGAATGGTGGTGTGTCTTCACCGCACTTCAGCATCATCTACAAAGAGTTTCACATGCCAGTATGCCAATGCTTGTCAATCTGAGGAAGCCACAAACACTTTTAAACCACATTAATCCTACATTCATTCCCTAAGAAGCCAAGTTAACTGAAATGAGATAAAAAAATAATTATTCAGAGATTAAAAAAATTTACTACATTTGGTGCTATGTAGCTGTAATAGAGCAGCTAGGGGAAGAGCAAAGCTTCTTAGCAGCTGTTACAGGAACACAAAACAATTAAAATTCCAGCTGCAGAGGGAGAGAAATGTTCAGACTGGGGTAAAAAAAGCTAATCAGGCACAGAGAACTTCAGAGGAAATCTATTGTTTTTTGGTCCCAAATAAGCTGATGTTTTAAAGGTCAACTGCAGCCAGTGTGACTAAGCCATCAGCATCATACTTGACACTGTAGTTCCACCTTCTCCTATGCCAATACCTGGCCTAGAGAAAGGGCCTGTGCTCAAAACTCTGTGTCAAATGTGACAGAGTTCTCACATTAGGAGTACTCACAATTCTTTTGGACAGCATAGCTCTGTCCAAAAAAATAAGGAGGATCACTATACTGCTAAACAGTGTTCTACATTCAGCTCAGAAATAAACAATTCAGTTTGGGTAGAGACATAAAGTTTCTCTGCACCTATCACTGATGTAATCTTTCAGCTGTAGCAACTAATCTCTTCATTCTCTTTGTTACCCAACTTCCTCTCAACACCTTCCCTCTCTATGGCAACAGCTGACAGGCTGTCAAGCACACATAAACTGTTGGACCAAGATACAACTCGGGCCCTTCCCTGACTTTAAAACAGAGGGGGCAGTAACTTTCCCATCCCCATTTCCCAGACAAAATATATTTTTGTTAAATTAAATTAAAGTGATTTAAAATCAGATTTGTCACCGTGGTCCATGTCAGCAAGGTCACAGGCCTGGATTTTGAGGGGCGACTCAACTACAAGAGAAGATTAGCTTCAACTCTTCATCTTGATAATATTTAAGTCACCAACCCTCTATAAAACAGTTTGCAATTCCCATCTCAAACCATCATGCCACCATTGCCTGCTTTAATGGTGATCATTATAAAAGAATGCAAACAAACGTAGTGTCAGAAGATGGTATGGGACAGTTTATTGCATTTTCAGGACTGTAGAGTACCTTCTCCGTTTTCCATCAGCTCAACAGTATTTAAATGATTTCTCTCCATTATGCTAAGCTAAAACTCCAGTATATAAATTGGGAGCACACTTTCGCCTACATTGTTTAGTGTCTTAAAAATCTCATACTGATCACTGTTGATGGAACCTATTCTAGAATCACACAAAAGTATTGCAGAGTATTATCAGAACCAGGGAAATGGCTCAAGAAATACTAATTTAAAAGCAGAGGAACAAGGAGAAGGTCACTGTAGATAGTAGTGTTCATCATCTATAGGAATGGACAAGATATTTTTGATTCTTTGAATAATGTCATTTAGTGAACTGCCATAGATGTTGAGGTAAATTTACAATGTTGATATTCTGGACTCCAGAGAGGATTTTGCTGCCAGGGGTCTGTGCTTTTGTCTACAGTATATAAAATATCCTGTCTGCCTTTTGCTCAAGAGACTACAGTACTGGGATTTTGTTATTCTTTCTTTTCACTTCACTTTCTGTTCCATCTTGTAAGAGTGGCTTGATGCAGCATTCACTCCGAAATTCCCAAGCACCTCTAATGCTGTTAGGTTTACTACCAGATTTACTTTTGTACTGATGTAGACAGAGATTTCTGTAGAGTCCCATAGGAACACATCCTTGTAAAACCCTAAATGATGAGCTTGTCTGGCAATCTTTCAGCTTTTAAAAGAGCCTTCTTTACAGCATTTCCTTTTTTTTCTTTTTTTCCACTTCCAGCATTCTAATAATAATAATACTGCTTTTTTAGTTCTTTTGCTTGGCTAAAAAATCTTAATTAATTTATGGATCCCTTTTTATTTTCTATTCCACTGAGGGCTTCAAAGGTATTGATGAATTAAATAAACTTTACAGAAACCCCTTGAAATAAAAAATGGAGTTGATTCTGTTTCACACACTTTTACATTGGGGTTTAAGGAAGTGAAAAATCCACATAGTAAATCGACATGCAAAAATATACACAGAACCCTTACCCATGGATTTGACAAAAATATCAGGCTTAAACAATTTGAACACAGATGGACAGAAGCTCATCATCAAATTTCATAAAAAAACAGCAGGTCTCTTCCCACTACCTTCAGAGTTAGGAAGAATACCAAAACCAGCACATATAGCTTCCTCCTGTTCAGATTTGCCCTTTCCAGTTCAAGCTAATGAAATGCTGTCACAACAGACAACTAGTCCACAGTAATGAGCTTCTAAAATGGGGAGATAATGACTGGATTCACATTACTACATTTACTGATTTTATCTCCATTCAGAGATGACTTTCTACCAAAGCAAAAAATTCAGGAAAAATTGAATATGATGCCACAGGAAGAAATATGATGCCACAGGAAGAAAAGTCAGACAATTCCTATCAGAGGAAAACTGAGAGGTAAATGTATTGCAGATGGGGCTTAGCATTTCTGTTTACAGCAGCATGAGAAAAGGAACAATTGGTGCTGTGGGAGAGACTCTCCTTTCCATTAAATATACTTGGAGTCATCTCCATCTTACCCTGTGTGTACATGACCTCCAAAAGGAAATACAATATCTACTACCACTGAATTACAGAAAACGTCTATAAGGACAAGAAGATTCCAATTTCACACAGGCTGAGGACTTGATCCCACCAAAGTGTCAGGCATATTTAAGGCATATTTAAGTCAGACAGGGTTGAACAGGCTCTACCAAGTACCTTCTTACTGGTGCCGCAGGTTCTGGCTAAGATTTGACTGATAGCTTTGTGTCTCAGAAGGCTGGTAGGTGGAAAATTCCTGTCTGCCTGTGAAAGACTTCACACATATACACTTGTATGTATCCAGTTTCTAAAGGGGAGTCTAAAAATTGTTTGTACACTGAGTTGTAGACCAATTCCAGTCAACTAACTGGAAATTTTAAGTGCATCACAACTATTATAAATATGCCCAAGTCTATGAACCAAGTATCTTCATCCACTTATGATTCAGATTAAGCATCCCTTCTCCAACATAAACAACTGCAGTTACACCTCCAAAGAAAATGTGAAGCCTTTATTTCAAGTCTTATGTAAGGATGGCACTGTGTATCCTACATTAAAAAGTTTGATTTTAGATCATTTACGGAAGAACTGAGACAAATAAGGTCTAGGTCTTTGTCGTGGGATTTTTCAAAAGCCAGCTTCTCCACATATCTTAGAGAATACAACAGCAAACGTTGTTGTGTAGCAAACATAAATGTACATTTCAAAATATTTTCAGCAAATATTGTGTCATTTCAGGTACATCTCAATTATGTTGCAACTAAGAATGGAGGAAGGAGATGGGGCTGGAGGATAGCTAAACCCTGTTCTAGTTTTAGCACTATTTAGTTTAAGATCTCTAAAATGAAAAGTAAACATTTCAAGAAGAGCCTACCTGAGGCTCAGGGACAGAACTAGCTGAGCTGAAGTTATAAATTAATCAGTGTGTGAATATAGATCTATATTGGATGGCAGTTAAATTTTATTAATTAGATAGAACTCTTTTCATCTGAAAATCAACTAGAAGTCAAGAAGGACTAGATAAACAAAATTTAAACAGGGATGAGTATCAGACCTTTCTTATACCTGTTTTATCCTGACATAACTTTACTAGATTTTGATGTTTTATTATGAATACCACATAAAGTAAGATGGATATTCTACAACTGGTGCATGTGTTAAGGATTCTAACACTGATTAGGCAATTCACACTGTTCCTAAGTTGCCTTTCCTAGAAATCAATCGGAAGTTGCACTTAAAAATATAACAGTATGGCAAATAAACACGAAGACCATGAAGATACTGATTCAGTGTAGAATTTCCTGGGAAAATTTTGGACAGGGCAGACTTAATTAAATAAAATTAGCTTAATAGTTCAGTTTCTGCACAAATGAACTGTGCTCTGGAGACATTGCACATTGTTGCAATTAATTGCTTCATAGTTTGTCCTAATTTCAGCCAGGAACACGAGAGGGCGGAGCCTAGAGCCATGTGGGCATGTCTAGATTGTTGTTCTATGCCACTGACCCCATGGCTGGGGCTGGGAGTAGGGGATTCTCACTTCTGGGAAGCTGGGTACATCTTCAGGTGGAGGAAAGAGGTGGCTCATTTTGTCCTTTTCAGGAGGAGCGAATGGCAAACAGGGCAGTGGGGTAACTCTCCCAGAGTTGCCACCAGAGGTTCTGTCTGCCATTGGTTTTCTTGGGCTTGGGCTTGGGCTTGGGGGAGAAACACCCGTGCAGAGGGTCCAGAGGCCATTTTGTTCTCTTTGTCAGAGGGCCAGACAGTGCCAGGTCAGGTGTTCTTGAATATGAATCACCCTCTTTTTGTTCACTTTTGTTCTTAACGTTGTTGCTGTTACTGTTGGTTTTCTTACTACTTTTCTAGTTCCAGTTAATTCTTCTTATCTCTACTTGGAATCTCTGCCTTTTGTCTGTCACTGGAAAGGGCTGGGGAGAGGAGCAGCTTGTGCTTTTTTTTTTTAGTGGGAGCACTAACATGATTCCCAAACCATGACACAGTTTTATAAAGCAAAGATTTCTGTGTATTAATAACTTGCTTGTAAGCCTGTTAGAAGCAATGTAGATCTCCAGGCATAGATCAACACACAGAAAATACACCCAAAAGATTAATGTATTGAAAATGTTAGAGAGATGATATCAAGGATTAACTGTTTGACCCTATTCTATTTGTATTACTTGCAGAATATAAGATAAGTTAAAAAATCCACTAAAAGCAATACCAGATTTTTTTCAGTCTTTCTACTCTAATTGTATAACAGTTTAAGATTATTTAGATCACTAATAACATAAAGAGAACAAAAGCAAACATGTCTCTTAATCAGTGTTCTTAGGGGAACTACAGCTTCCTTAAACAGAGGAAATATAGACATAATCATCATGCTTTCTTATCTGATTTTCAAGGCTGTTATAAGTTGTTTCTGCCCAAGTCATCCATGTATCTTTCATAAAATGGAAGCTGGAGTCGCATTTGGGATACATAGTTTAGTAGATATATGTTCTCCACGCTTTACATTTTTTTTCTCCTGCATTTGGCTATTTGCCTGAGCAGAAATGTTTGTAACAAGGAATCCATTTTGCCTATATGAAGTACCGTAATATAGAATATGAGCTAAAGATATGTCTGAAATATTCAACAAAGTAGACATAAAAAAAATGACTGAGGCTTTTCATCTTTTAGAAAATTACTTTGAATGGCTAGAAATTATACACCAGTGAAAAGGAAAATGTGAAGCAGATATTCAGCACTTGCTTTTCTTTTTTCATTCATTACCAATTTAGCAGGGTTGACAACATTTTTCATGTGATGAAATTTTGATTTGTATTGAAACCAAAAATCAATTTGCTTTCTGATGGACATTAGTTTCAGTAGAGCAAATGTAAAAGCTTCACACCTTTCATTGATGCCTGAATTAGGCCAAATTAAAGCACTTGATACGCTTGATTGAGTGGTTATATGCCACTTGTCAATATTACTAAAACAAGCCATACTGAAAATCACAAATTAGTAACACTGAAAGAGCACAGGGAAAATTGCTGGAAGATATTTGGGAAAATGGTATTTTCTAATGGTGTAGCAATAGATATGTCAAATCATGAGAATTGCACGCAATTATGCTTCATCTATATTTAGAGCTTTGACCCAAGTTTCCATTAATATCAAGAGGAATGCTAGAGTAAAAGTCAAGGTAAAAATAACACAGTTTCTATATCAAAGTGTTCATACTTGCCTAGTTAGAACTTCTGCAACTAAACATCAGATTCAAATTACTCATCTCCTGACCAAAACCAAAATGCCAACACAGCATCATTTAGGCCCTAAAACTGTACAACATGACAGTGAGTGAGGTGGCAACAGCTCTTTTTAGGCACGTTGTTTAATAATTTCCCTCATGAGGAAGTTTCCAGAAATATAAAGTTTCAGAGCTCAAATTATCTCTGCTGGGTATTTATTTTGTTTGATATTTCTATTAGACCTCTGTGATTTTAATAAATAGGAGGCCTAGGAAGATGACAACTGCCATCTTGCATTGACTATCCATTCTTAATGCTACTCATGTGATATTTGAATGTAAGCATTGGTGATTGCAACTATTGAATATAGAAAATGGGGGCATCCATCACTAAATCACCATATTAAATTAATTTCTCTGCTTTTTAAAATTTTTTTAAACATCTTCATTTTTTTCAGGAGTTTTCCTGGCATCTCAAAGTAACAGTAGCAGACAATGGATGAGTCTTTATTAATCAAATTATTTTTTCTTGTTTTGATCATCTATTTCTGCAAACTCTGGAAAGAAACCCATAATAAAGTGATTGCCATGGCATTAAGGTCCATAATAGTTCTATCTGGAAAAATATTTTTACTTAAATGCTTCATGATAATATAAAATCATAAAATTATTTGGATTGGAAGGAACCTTTGAGGTCATCTAGTTCCAACCCCCTGCCATGGCTAAACAAGCTAAACTCCCCCAGCTCCCTCAGCTGCTCCTCACAGGACTTTTGCTGCAGACCCTTCACCAGCCCCACTGCCCTTGTCTGGAAAATCTCCAGCCCCCCAGTGTATTTCTCACAGTGAGGGCCCCAGAACTGGACCCAGCTCTCCAGGTGTGGCCTCAGCAGTGCTGAGTACAAGGGGACAATCCCTGCCCTGGTCCTGCTGGCCACACTATTGCTGATACAGGCCAGGATGCCACTGGCCTTCCTCGCCACCTGGGCACACACTGGCTCATGTTCAGCCACCTGCCAAGCAACACTTCTGGGTCCTTCATTTACTCATTATTTTTGTTTGTGATCTGACACCAGTCTACATACCTTATGTGAAATCTTTTTAGTTCGCATAATGCAAAGCACAGCAAAATATTTTTCATACAGAAATGTTTTCTAACATAATAAATGCATTTTATCTACTAATCCTCAATTTCTTATTCTTATTCTTCTTTCTTTGTTCCAAATAGTGTTCCTACTGAAACTCTAGATATAAAGATAGGTTTGGGGCTCTTATTTTCACCTTGCCAACTGAAATATTTCAGTAGAGAAAGCCCTAGTGTTAAAATAAATGTTTTTTTCTTTTAATTTTACACTGCAAGTTGGTCCAAGGCATTTAACTCAAGAAAAGCCAAAAAATTACTTCTGCTATGATTGGATAATGGTGGGTTTTTTTACTCAGCCACCTTAAAAAGCTTCTCAGTGCTAGTCTGATTTCATCTTGCAATCATTACCATTGTTTAAAGCATTTGTTATCATTCATATACATCATAGTTTTATTCATCCATTTCAAGAGAGATGAATTTAGACTGGAATGTGTGCAGAGAAATCGTGCTAGAAATGGGCAACTGAATGGAGACTTTATGTTTGGAAAGGACACCTGAGAAAAAAACCACTGTCATTTAATTCAGGAAATAAAATATAGAAATCAGTCTGTAAAATCATCAGGGTGACAGATGAGAGGGACAGAAAAAAGCTATGTTAAGTTAAAAAAATTGGCAACAGAACAAATCAGTTTGAACTAGTCCTAAATAAACTTTGACTGGATTTTACCTGTCTGAATAATGAAAAGTGGAAATTGTCTTCCACTTGGGTAGCAGAACAAGAAACAGCTGATTTCCTCATAACACAAAGCATTCAGTTCTATAGATCTTAATGTCTTTTACTGTTTCTTTAACAATTGTTTCTTCTACAGACTCTCTATAGATCATATCACTCACACTCCATACCCTGTTCATTAAGAACTAATCTGTATTCAGCAAGTCAGAATTCCTTCTTCACCAGATACTGGCTCAACTGTCCATAGGAAAGCTGGTGAAAATGCCCCTCAAAAATATCAGTTTGTGGTGGTCGGTGTTTTTTGGTTTTTTTTTATTTTCTGCCTTCATTCCTCAAGAAATACTGTAAGGAAATCCAGTATATAATCAGAGACTCCTACTGTGTGATCTACTTGCCAGAAAACCCATCTAAACAAGTTCTCTCCATCAGGTGCCAGGTTGGGGTTTTTCTGTTTGAACAAATCTACTGTTTCTGGCTGCATAGGCACACATCTGTGAATACTAAACTGTCAGGAAGGCAGAAGAGCAGAGAGTTAGGGAGGTGCACCTTAAAGCTGAGAAGACTGATTAAGTTCAACAACACCCATTGTGCTATAGCAAATTCAGAAGCAGTTGGTAGGCAGATCTTCTGAATTATCACTAAATGTTCTCAGCAGTACATTTGAGGATTAGGCATTAAAGCTGGGAAGCAGACCTTGAAGGAAAAAAAAAATAAAAACAAGCTTTGGCCACCAAAGCATATTTGCTTTTTTTAAAAATAGCTAATTGAATTTGCTCTTCTGCAATTCTCACCACTCAAGCAGTCCAATCAATGCTAACATGTGAAAAAAATAAGTTAATTCTAGGAGGTTTTCCTAGGCAATTTATCCTTGGCATGTCCAAGTTCTTTCAGTTAAATTTTAGTCATTGTGTAGAACTTTGGGAGCACAGTATTTAATGGGCTTCTTATGTATGTACATCCTAAGGTCAGCTTCAACTGTGCATTGATGTCAGATCAATTGTATAGAAATAGAAATAAGTAGAACTATCTGAACAACAGTATTGTCACAGTTCAGGGTAAACTATATTCTTTGATCCATCCCTGCATCCCTGTGGATGTCCCTCTCAAGCAAGTCTGTATCCTGCACAGTTACATTCCAGTGTACTGTCTCTGGGTAAGATGGAGTTAAATTTTCTCATAGTATCCTACATTGTACTGTGCATTTGTAGCTAAAATAGTATTGAGGACACACCAATGTGTTGGCTTTTTCTGAGCAGTGCTTGGACTGCATCAGGGCTTTCCCTCCCCTCTAAAGGCCAGCAGGCTGGGGATGAGCAAGAGGCTGAGGGGACACCCCTTGGACAGCTGATCCAAATTGACTTAAGGGACGTTCCATACCATATAACACTGCAATCAGCTGCTGAGGGCAAGGAGGCAAATGTGGGTACAGTTGTGGTTATGCTCTTTGGTTCCAAGCAACTGCTAGAGGTGTGGAGGCCAAAAGAATGGTGGGAAATCAGCTTGCCACTGGGAAGTAATGAATATTAAGATACCTTATCTTATTCCGTGAGCTTTTCTATTTTATTTTCTGCCCCTATTTTGTTAAGAAGTGAGAAAACAGCAAAAGGCTGGGAGTTAGGCAGCCAGCCAAGGTAAACAGACTACAAGATTGATCCTGTCTGCACTGTCACCCACAGCGTGCAACCACAGAATTATGTAGGTTGGAAGGCCCTTTAGCCATTTAAACTCCTTTGCTTACAGCAGGTTCCCTTAATGCTGGATGCTCATGGACTTCTCCAAATGAGTTTCAAATATATTCAAGGATGGAGATCCCTCAGCCTCTTTGGAAACTCATTACAGTGTTTGATCATACTCTTGGTGAGTTGTTTTTTTTTCCTAATATTGGCCCAGAATCTGCCATCTTCCAGCTCTTGTCCATTACCTCTCGTTCTTCCTCTAAGAGTCCATTTCTTTTGTCTCTTATTTCTTTCCATTAGATGGTTGAGGACGGCATTAAGATCCCCCCAGAGTCGTCTCTCTCCAGGCTCAACAAGCCCAACTCCCTCAGTCTCTTTTCGCAGGGAAATTGTTCCAGCTCCTGGTCAACCTTGCTCTAGTTTATTTATGTTTTTCTTGTACATATACTGACACCTGGGTAACATTAGTTCAGGGGAGAAGGCACTTTCTCAATAAGTCTGATTATGTTCAGGTACCTGCAGTTTTTATGACTCAGATACAAATCATAAATAGATATATAACAGCCTTCTTAAAATGGAAGTGTTAAGCTATTGTAGCAAAGGGACAGTATTTCCTTAGACAGCAGCTAGCATCCCCATCTATCTTAAAGTCTTTTGATCTCCTGATGATAATGAAGCTAGTCATAGCTTCTTCTGGTCCCACAAGGTCCTGTGTCTCAGCTGGCTGTTCCAAAATAATTACTCTCCACGGAGCAAGTGTTCACTTTTAGACCTGCAGGAGAGTTCTTTTGATCTCCTGCATGCCAGGAACATTTCTGTTCTTCTTCACATTAGTTTTTCAGCTCAGTGTTTTCACAGGCAATTATTTCAAATTTTCCCTTGCTTCCTGTGCTCTGACTTAACTTGGTCCATTCTTGTTGTGTCTTCAAAAAAGAACTAATCTCCAGATTTACTAATAAATGCAGCCCTGTGAAAAGGTATCAATAATCAGTTCAATATACAGACTAAATTGTTCCTTATCAGTACCATTTTAAATACATAACTTGAGTTTTCATAGCATAAATGTTTTAAGAAGTTTCTCAAATCTCCTTCTGGGTTATAAACTGAGATTAAATATTAGTAATTACTTGTATCTGGATTCCCACCATCTCACAGTCCTGGAGGACAAGACACCAAGTTAACTATTTGGTATTAAGCTGTAGGAGAAGGGAATACAGATGACCTAGCCCCTGATAAGTAATAGCTGTGTTAATTACCCAGTACAGCCTGGCCCCTGATTAGTCACAGCTATATCCAATAGATAAGTGTGATAAAAGGGAGTGGGTTAGGTGGTGAAGGGGGAGAAACTTTGAAGAAGTGGGAATCATGAAGAAGGGTCCTAAGGTAAGTCATGCTATGAGGTCAGTCTGGATCTGCAGTTAGAGCCTGTTGTTGGAACCTGCAGTCATAGTCTAGCTGGGGAAAAGCCTGCAGTCAGAGTCTGCAAACTAATATGTGCAGTCATAGTTTAGCAGGAAATAACCAGCTGTCAGAGGTTGCAAGGGAAACCTACAGTAGGAGCTTGTTGCACACAGTCAGTGAGTGGTTGGAGTCAGGGTGGCTGAGCTGTAAAGAGGAATAAACCAGGACCCTTTTTGTGCTGTGATAAACAAGAAATCTGCCTTGGCTCATTCCTACCCTCTAACAAGAGGGCTGCTACTACATTAAGTCTTTCAGATACGGGAATTTTTTCCTGTGTAACTGAGCACAGATGTAAAGGTGTTCTTTCTATGTCAGGCTGACTTCTCTATGGATGCTGGGAACCCTCCTAAGACCAGAAATTAAGGAAAGCAATTCACAAACCTTCTGAGCTTAATGCGAAGGCTCAAAAATTTCTATTCACCTGACCTGAAGACTCAGAAGTTATTACAGAACAGCTCCAAACAAGTTTCACATTTGCTAATCCTTGTTCCCGTGGGGGCTTTCAACTTAGATATCTGCTGGAAGTACAACCCACCATATAGAAAACAGTCCAGAAGATCCTGGGGTTTTTGGTTCTTGGAGAAATAAGGAGGAAGGTCAACAGAACTGCTACCTTGGACATGTGGAGAGCAGACTTTGGCCTGTAGCAGTCGGGGTAGCAGAGTCTCTTGGGAGGCAGACCTGAATGGCAAAGTAGCCCAGGAAGGATGGACATTCTTCAAGAGAGAAATCTTAAAGATTGGGAGCAGACTGTCCCTGTGTGCTGAAAGATAAGCTGCTGGGGAATAGGTTGGCTGGAACTCAGGGAAAAAAAAAGAGATTTTTATGATCTTTGGGAAGAAGAGAAAGGCAACTCAGGAGGAGATTCCAAGATGTCATAAGGTTATGCAGGGAGAAAATTGGAAGGGCCAAAGCCCAACTGGAACTTAATCTGGCCACTGATGCAAAAGACAATAAAAAATGTTGTTATGAATACAGAGAGGAAATAGTGAATTGCACCAAGGGACATTTAGACAAGATATTCTAGAAACTTCTTGCACAGAAAGGGTTGTGAAGCACTGGAACAGGCTGCACAGGGATGTAGCTAGGTCACCATCCATGAGGGCATTTAAAAGACATGTAATTGTGGTACTTTGAGATGTGGTTTAGTGGTAGACTTGGCAGTGCTGGGTTAAGAGCTGAACTCTATGATCTTCAAGGTCTTTTCCAACCTAAACAATTCTATTATTCTATATCAAGGATCAAGATGAATTAGGAAAGAAAAGCTTCAAATAAAAAAAAAATCAAGTAATAGAACTAGATCAAACACAAGTTTTCTTCTGATGTTGCTCAAAAGGCAGAACTTTTTTTATTTAAAAGGTAATGCGTTTTCTGAAGTTTTGTGCAGTGATGACCTGGAAACACTAAAGACACCAATGACTAAATATTAAATAGTGAATAAAAATAATGAATATGTAAAAAAATCAAGCAAAGAAAAACAAGTTCCTTGAGGATTATTTAAACAAAAAGCATTATTCACTGGGAATCATTATTCAAATGTTGTGGTGCTGGTGATGGAACTATGTTCAGCAAAACAGTCTTCACAGATGGGCCTGTAGCTTCTGGCCACATGTGAATTAAACACTGTGCAATCCAAAAAGAGGTGTTATATGTACAAAAATGGTCCTCTGAAATGAATGGAAGTTATTTCTCTTTTCTGGTCAATAAAAAGGATTATTCATCAAGTCAAAAGCACAAAACATTATGACAGAGCACTGCTCTTTTTTGCTGAGGTAAGGTGGTTATCACACAGAAATGTCTTGAGGAGAGTGTAAAAATTCAGGAATTAGGGCTTTTTATTTCAGGAAAGCAATGCAGTACAGGCACTGTTGTCTACCTAGCAATGATGGGGTACTCGGCCAGATCTGGGTGATATTTTTAAGTTAAATATGCCCAAAATCTCTCTTAAGATATGACATTCAAACAGTCTGAAATGATGGACAAGTTATCTGCATTTCAGAAAGCTTAGCCTGTGAGTGGACAGGAAATAACAAAAACAGTGGGTTTTGTGGACTTCTATGAAAATTAAAATCTATATGCATACAATGAAAACACACACAATTGAACTCTGCATATTTCGAAAACAAGCTCAGGAAGTATTCTGAGACGATTCTATTCTATTCTTAATAGAACTTATTAAGAAATCTTCTCAATGAAGTAGCTTTTAATTGTGCTTCTCTGATCACCAAAAATATTGATTAAGTTTTCTATTCACTGTACAGTGAAGATAAATCAGAGGCACTTTAGCCTAAAATAATATTTAGTCTAGTGTTGTAGCACTGAAATAATATTCCAACCGATATGGTTTTCCTGCCATTCAGGTCTATTGTGAACTGTAGATTTCAGTATATGTAATATTAAGCAAAAATGGAGGGTGTATCTCTAATCCTCTGTTCTCCACCTCTCACTTAAGAAAGACATGGAGGTGTTCAAGCAAGTTCAGAGAAGGGCAACAGAGCTGGTGGAAGGTCCAGAGAATAAATCAAATGGGGAGCAGCTGAGAGAGCTGGGGGTGTTCAGCCTGAAGAAAAGGAGGCTTAGGGGATACCTGATCACTCTCTACAACTGCCTTAGAGGAGGCTGAAGCCACGTGGGGATCGGTCTCGTCTCCCAAGTGACCAGCAACAGGACAAGAGGAAATGGTCTCAAGATGTGCCTGGGAAGGTTCAGGCTGGACATCAGGAAGGATTTTGTCACTGAAAGGTGGAACCGGAACAGTCTGCCCAGTTGGGTTGTAAAGTTGCTTTTCCTGAAAATATTCAAGTGACTGAATGTGACAGTGGTATGGTTTGGTTGATATGGTGGGTTTTGGTTGAAAGTTGGACTTGATGATCTTGGAGGTCTTTTCCAAATTTAATGATTCTATGAACCTATGAAACTTCAGAGGAGATTGCATCTTGCTTATTTAAGGATAGGTTTGCAAAATCACATGGAATAATAGAGCTATTGCATCATGAAGCCAATTTAGTTTTCAGCAAGTGTCTCCTATCTTCTTATCACAGAGTAAAAACAAGCAAAAAACTCCCTAATGTACCTCAAGCAAAATCACATTTCAAAAGCATTACACTGCAAGTTATCTTCTAAGCAGCAGCTATGAGAGGCAGTGATTTTTGATGGGTAAGCATTTGATCAACTGTCAGAAAGAGAAACCACATCAATACCAGCCTGAATTAATGCTCTGACATGCACTGATACTTTTCACAGGGCTCCAGTGAGCGATGCTGCTTTTCTCCAGGTTTTGTCCCATTCAGGCTGGCAACAATGAATTGAGAAAGCTGTGTAAACAAATATATGATGATCAGGTGAGTGAGCAAAGTGGATGAGGAAAGCATTAATACAGGAAAACCCTGTAGACCAGGCTGTGTTTTCCTGTCCGAGCTCCAGTCAGGATGGAGAACGATTTTTGGCAGTGTAACTTGGTTTCCAGGGCCATACAAAAAGACTTGCTCCTCTAAGTAGTGACTCAGTAGTCATCCTATACTTTTTCTGTGAAAAATATAGGGGGAGTTGTTCTTTGAGGCTCTTTCAGAATCTTATTTTCCAGTGTTGCTTCTTACCTCCCTCAAAAAAAAATGTTTGAGAATTTTTCCTAAAAGTCCTTTCTCCTAACAGCATCTGTTGAGCAGAATAGCCTCAGAACAGGCATGAGAAGTGGCATTTTCATTAAAACAACTGCAAATTCCCTACTACTTGTATAAGTTTATTATTCCATTATTGATGTTGGCCAAGATCTAGGCCCACTGTACTATTTTACAAAATGCGCTACAAAGTGAATTTGCTACTACAATAAAGTGCATCTGTTGCCTCAATTATGCAAAGCAACTGGCTGACTGCAAAACTGCATCAAAAACTGAATTAGGCTCTTTCATCCATTTACACAAGAAATGTCAACATGACATACATGTTTATTTTGTAGTAAAGGTACTATATTACCACTACTACAAAAAATTGAGTCTGTATGAGCATGCAGTTACCATAATATAGAAAAGCCATTTTTTCACTTTGTTCAATACCTCAGTTGCCGTGAACAATGTCCTGTGGAATAAAGCCTGACTTATCAAAGCCATATTTTTTAAAAAGTCAAAAATAATCTTCTTACCGTAACAATTTTATCAAAGGGGCAGATTCTGATACCCTTTTTCATATTGTATAATAATATATCCCATTAATATCCTCAATAATATCAGTAGAACTCCTTGTGGTTTAATATGTTATTAATTTTTATGGTATTGAAATCTCACTTTACATAAACCTCTCATCTGCAACAGATACCTAAATTTTGGTGTGGATCCGGTGATGTGAGCTGGTGAATTGAGGTTTGAGTTCATTCTTAGTGAAACAAATAAGCCACAGAAACTTTCAGGATGTTTAGGTCTTGTTGAATTTTTAAGGTACTAAAAAGGAGGTTGTAGGACATCCATCATCAAAAATCTGTAAGTATATGTTACACAAGTCTTTGGAAAGAGGGACAGAGACCTTGTCTGGCCTTGGGATAGACTGATGGACAAGAAAAATTCTTTTAGGTCCAGTGTTTCTGATTTCATGACATGTGACAGAAGGCCATAACTCTATGCCATTCACATCACTAAAATCCAAATGAAAACTTCAGGTTTCATCCTGAATGACTAACATGAAGACAAATATGACATTTTGTTTTACAGTTGCAGGACTGGTTTTGATGTGTACTTTCTGAAGAGGAAGAAACTTTCTTATCTTCACTGGAATATAATGTAGGAAACTCAGTGTATTTTTATACATTCTGGACATATTTTCAGAGGCTTTTTAATAGTACTTCTGTAATCTTCCTGTCAAAAATTCATATTTTTATAACTTTATCTTTCAATATCCATATCAGCTGGAGCCATACCAAGATGTATGCCATTTAAATGCCCTTTTCCTGGGATTAGGAAATACAGGAGGAAAAAACGAGTCTGAAATAGTTAGCAACATGAAGAACTGCTCGGCTTCTTAAACATGTGAAGAACCACTTAAAAAAAGCACTGTTTTTTGTATTACCTATATATGTACTTTACAGAAGTCTGAATTCAACACCTAAAATCTCCATAAAGGCAGTTACAGGCATGTTTTCACAGTATGTACATAGTGAGTGGAAGAGCCTCAAGCTCTGGAATGAGTGCATCTGAAATGCTACTTACCAAGGCTATCTCCAGCTGTGGGATTCTCTGACTAGAAGCACATGTTGGATTTAAGACTGTACACAGTCTGCTGGAAGATTCATATGTTTGTAAAAGTTTATTTGCCCAGCTATGCAGGATGTACCTAAGAATACTTGACTAGTCCTTGATTATTTGCCAGGAACTGACACATGTTATGTAATTACATTTAGGTAAGTCTTTCTACATCTTAACCATTCCAAACTGGATCTTTTTCTGCTTGTGTTATAGCCCTAACCACAAGTCCACAGTAAGTCTATGTATTTGCTGGATATGCTTCACTTCTCATGACAGAATCCACAGCCAAGATTATAATTCCTTGATGGTAATAGAGGACAGTCCTGGGTTCTAGTTTACACTGCTAGAACTGTTATTCAACTTTAAAAGATTTCTTGACACTGGATTTTGGTAGTGCTTAAACACAGCCACAGGATTTACCCTTTCCAGTAAATATGTAGATTTTAAGTAATCATTGATTTGGAGATGACATCCTGCTCATTTGAACCCGTTTTAGTGCTTATGAACCTGGTGCTCTATGCTGTACCGTGTTACACCTTCAACAGGAAGGCTGCATGAAAAGTCTTTCACAGCACAGTCTTTAACTTGGCAGAAAAAGAGATGTTTTTGATCCAATAAGATGGAATTCTTTCCTTTCTTGCACAAACATAAAATAAATTACATAGTAAAAGACTGGCCTTCTCCCCCATCGCAGTTTTCCTTATATTGGTGGGCAGTACTACCTTCCCTAACTATGCTTTTAAATAAATAGTCACTTTGCACATTTACTGCTGAAATCAATATGGTGGGTGTTTGTAAGGTTTCTTCTGAGCCTTTTTAGTCCCTGGGCACTGAAATTTCTGCTTCTGTGGATGATGAAGAAGCCTAAATGTTAAACAGATGGCAAGACACTGTTGAGCTGAGATGGTTTTGTCACCACAGCACTTGAAGCCTTGGGGTACCTCACCATCTTAATGTTCAGGCATTTTTCTGCGTAGACATAGTTGTTTTGTGGATATAATTTTTGGACTCATTCCTGAATTTCATCCAAGTTGCCGTCTATTTGCCTAAGTACTTTTTTCAGATATCTCCAAGTCACTATGAAATACAAAATAAAGACACAAATACTGGGAATGTTTAGCCCACACTAAAAAAGAGGTGATTAAAATTCATCATAAATGTCAGTGAATAGTTCACTTACTATATTTTAAATTTGGATTTTGACATGACAGTTGTCAAGCCACAGATTCTGCCAGGCATACATGTCCACTGTTATTACAGACTCATCTATTTCCCTGGATTTTTCTGTCCTGGATTTCTGGAACATAGAGTATTAAAACAGAAATGTTCAGAAGGTGGGGTATTTTAATAAAGTGTTTTATAAATTCTTAACTTTCAGTTCTTTCTTTTTTTGGTTATGTCCACATGACCCATACAATAAGATGCAATAAGCCTGGTCTTGCACATTGAGGAAAAATATTGCATACTTCAGAATGTATTACTTTAGGAATCATCTCTTGGAAGTTGCTATTCTCTGGGAAAAAAAAAAATAAGTAACTTTAGCCAAAAGTGAAGCAGTCATCCATGCTTATTTTACTAGTCAGTGTGTTTGGCTTTGGAAAAAAAAGCAATGTTACAGCTAATAAACATTTTTTTTTTTTTGGTTGCAGCTTCTAAACATTTGCAGCAGTACATAGTTGCTTTTCTAAACTAACTTTATTACAGGGAAGGGACAAAACTGGAGAACAAGACAATTCACAAGCAAACCTCCAAACAACACATGAGACACGATCAAGCAATAGCAAGTGTCATAGACCTTTAAAGTATTTTAGTGATTGCTAAATAAGGCCACTGGCAAAAAAATGAGCTGGCTGCATCAACCTAACAATCATTAATGTAAAACTCCTACCATGTGCCTCATATTAGCTCCAGTCCCACAATCTGTTTGTAACACTTGGATTTAACCACAGTGATAGCTGTAATCATCTGACTGGCCTGACAGTATTAAACATCCTCTTTTTGTGTAAGATTAAATATGTAGAGAGAATACACTGTGATAAAAACCAAAGACCACTAAATTTGATATATGTGCTTCTTGAAAATATGTTTTGGTTTATATACATCTATGGAAACGTGGTATACTGAGAGAGACTCCTGAGTGAGAATACAGGCACTGCTTTTCTGAGTGTTTTGCATAAAACTAATGCTCACTTATACGAAGTTCACTGGGCTATATCATCCCTCTACCACCACCAAGTCTTAAGGGCTGAAGGACAGGAAATTCTATGAGTTTAACCTGCCTCACCTGAGAAAAAACCCCTGTCCAAGGTCCTGCAGCTTAGACACTTAAGCCAGAGGAGGCTGAAATCATAAAGGTTCAGAAATCATAAAGGTTCAGAAATTTTTAATTCCTTCACTGTTTTTGACTAAAGATAAAATTGAACTTCAAGTATTCAAGAACCTAATAAATCTCGGTCATGACTTAATTATTTCTTTATCCAGGAAGTAATTTTAAATGAAAAATAAAATAGAAAAAAAAGTTTAAAAAAGTTTTATTTTCTTTCAAGCTGTAGCTCCTTGTTTCTAAAATATGTTTTTGCCCTTTTATCTTCCTGCCAAGTGGGTAAAAGAAGATTATTTTTTTAAATGAGCAAAAAAAAATTATGTCATTTTTTAACCTTATTTGAAAGATAAAAGTATACCAAATAATTTATTTTCCAGTTTAAAGGACAATTGAATAGGGAATTCTAAATCTTCATGTCAACAATAGACTATACAGGGCCTAGCTAGCCCAAAATTGTTCATCTCAAAGCTTTCAATACAAAACTTTTTTTAATGTACCAAAAAAAAAAAAAATGTTCCTAGTATAGGAATTTGTGAATAGGAAAAGACCATTTTTGACAAATACATTATTCATAGTAAACCTTTAATTTAGATCCTGTCTTGAAGTACTACATTAGCTGTCAGTCACTTCTACAAAGATATTGGATGTCACATCAAGACTTCTGTGTTTATTTGGCTGAATATCTTCTTATTTATTTTGATTGTTTTAATGCCAAGAAGTACAGAAAATGGCATTACCTGGTAATGCAGTCAAATACTCTCAATTTCAAATACAGACAAAAAAAATCCTCTTCCTTTTTCATCAGCAGTTTCACGTTTAGATTACAAGACAGATTCTTCTCTCATTTGTTCCACTGTAGATTCTCCTTTCCTACATCAAAACACTGAAGAAAACATAAGCTTACATTACAAAGTGAGTGGAATCAGAACTCCCTTTTATTGAAACAGTCTTTCTGAAACACTTGATTGCAGCGTGATACTCACCAAACTATAATTATCAACAGGGAAGAATATCCTACATTGCACTTTCTAAAAGCAGTTTGCTTAGGTAAGAGCATTAATGACAGTATCAGCAGCAAAAGCTCCTGGTTCTGTGCTAGGCTGGGTACATGCACAGAAGGAGTAGCTTGTGTGATACTCATGGGATGCTTACCACAGCTTGAGAGCTCTGGCCCAGACCCAGCTTTATATTTGGATGACACTAGTGCAGTAGTCACCTCAGTCTTGTCATGAGGCAGTGCAAACACTTTTTCCGTGACACCTGGTGCCTGACGGGGCACATGGTGCAAAGCAAAGTGTGCTGGCTTCAAACATCTCTGCTGAGCTGAGAACAGAATCATTCTGCACCAGGTGTGCACCCCTGTAGTTATGGAGATGGCAAAGGGGAGGCTTGTATTAGCAAGTGCAGTATTTGTGGCATAAATATGCAAATCTGCCTTTCTACGGGGAAAAATTAATAGAGGTGGTAATGATCATCATCATCTTAGTTGTTCATATTGCTTAAAAAAAACTTGAGTGGGATTGTTATTGCATTTTAATTGCTCTTTGCAAGTTTTATTGATTTTATTCTGACATACATAGAAGACAAAGTAGATGTATGGTAACTGTTAACATTTAAAACAGAAAATAATGTTTTTTAGCTGCAAACTGGGGTATACTATAGCACACCAGGAGATTTCTTTGCTAATTATTTTTTGTCTTAGACATGCTCAGAGGTCATTCATTGCTTTCGAAATTTGAAAGCTTATTGCAGCCCAGTCCAAGGTTATATAACTCTCCAAACATAATTGTTCTGTGTACAATATTAGCTAACAAGTAATTATAACCACTAGCTGCTCCCAGCTGATAACATGTTCAGGAAATTCATATATTTGGAGTTGTCAGTTTAGGTTAAATTATTTGAGAAAAAGCCTGACTTAATTTAAGAAAATGCACAACTTAAGAGAGAGTAAAAGTAAAGAGAGAGTAAAATGCCAAAAGAGAGTATTCAGATATAAGTTATTGCATAGCATAAGCTGCCCTTGAAATTGATTAATTTAAAATTTAAATATCTTAAAATTTACAATTCTAAGATAATTTTCCTTAGAATATGGATTTGAAAAAGCATTATACTGATAACATTTTGACAAAGTACTGCAAGCTCAACTCTAGGACCACATGCCAGGTGGTAAAGGAGTTAAATGTTTTGCGTCTTTCTTTAACTAAATTGCTACTTTGAAGTCAATAATTGTATAGCCATCCTGGATACTGGAGGAAGCTTTTTCTACCATCTAGTCATGCTTAATATACACTTACTTTCAAAGTAATGGAAAATTTTTTCATTTAAAAAGCGCTGCCTTCAAAGACTTGGTTCCATACATCAGATTGTGTTGTTTTGGGGTTTTTTCTTGAGTTTTAAAACTGTTAGGACACTATTTTTCTAAGTGCTGCATTACAAAGAAAAACCAAGCAATAACCAGCTAGGAAATAAGAAATTAAATGGCAAAGAAAGAAGGATTTCAAAATGAGGAGAAAAAAAAAGTGGTTGGAAGGGAATCTGGTAACTTAAATGTCCAATGTTCTGTAGACACTGAAAAAGCACTGGAGCACAAAATTCAGAATTGAGTTATTAAAATTATTACAGTAATATTTCAGCAAAAGATACAGTACTGATTTTAATCCCAGAACACATGGCTAGAAGAAGTGAAAAATGTCACAACTTTAAGTGATTTTAGAGGCCTTTCAGCTTTGAGGTGTTTAATGGGATCACTCATCACTGTAGCAGAATAAGTAGTAGCAGAGAATAATCCATGTTAGTACTCAGAGGCCAAGAGACAGCAGATTTTCCAGGAGCACTACAGCTATGTACAACTACCCATATGTCTCTCAGTGCCTTTATACCTCAAAGTCAGCCCTGGTATGGGCCTTTTGCCATTCTTTCACTAACTGACTTCACCAGGATTTTAAAACATTTTACATGTATTTGGATTTTGTACCAAGGTAAATAGAACTGGACCAATAGGCTAGGAAGTAACATTGGCATTTTTGCCACAAAATATGTGAACATATAAAGTGGTGTTTCTCCAGAAGTCAACCTGGAAAGGGTGGGAACCACTGAGAACATTCAGTTTAAGAACATATACTCATCATCTCTTTTTAATTCTTCTAGGACATGTAGAGTTCCATAGTATCTTTTGAAATTGTAGGCAAGTTAATTTTGGGAAGTATATTATCTGCACCAGAAAAACTTATTGCAAATGTTGTTTCCTGTCCCAAAACATCAGCTTTGCTTAATGTGTTTATCAGCTGTTGTCACCTCAGAAATGCTACTTTTTGTACCATAACTGCATGGTTTTGTCAGCCTTCCCAGAAAAGAGTTTTGAGGTTTTGAATGCCCTTGTGTCCCGTGTGTGAGGACTTAAAGAATGCAGTTGCATGTCTGAAAACATGGTCCCCATAAGATAGGTCACCACAACAGGAACTGGAGATAAGCACAAATGGCAAAACAGGAATGCATTGATTCCAGGCCCAACAGAGGTGAGGGTTTGGAATTAGCACCCCAGACAAAATGCCATTGTGCAAACTATGGAAGGTTAAGAATTATCCAGACAAAAATTACACAGTGGAAAACTGGGAAAGGATACACATGACATCCCAAGTTGTGGGAATGGCATCTGTTCCCATGGATACCTGGGATTGGACTGTATGGAGTGTTACCTCCATAAGAACCACCTCCACCACCAAAGACCAGGGTGAAGAAGGACCAGCAGGATGCCACAAGAAACCATATTGTGAGATAACTTTTGCTTAATCTCTCTCTCTCTGTCTTACTGTCCCTCTCTCTCTCCTTCCTCTTCCTATTTCTTTTTATCTCTCTACTTCACATTTACTATTAAATAAAATCTGTGTGATCGACTTTGCCATATGGTCTTGTTTGCACCTTAATTTAGGCAGAGTCATCTCTTATAATCAGATCTTAACAACATAATTCTCCTTCACATTGTATTTCAGAAGAATTAAAAAATCTCCTTTGCCATTTAGGGCAGTATCTTGAATAACTTCAAACAAAACCTGTAATTTTAGAATAGACATAACTAGTATCAAAGTATTTTTCCTGCTGAATTTGCTTTCTCAATCTTCAGAGGCTTCACCTTTACCCAGAAAAAGCCTGCAGTCAGCTGAACTATAAAGTGTTGTGAACCTGGTGGGCAGCCTTTACCCAAGATGTTCTGGTTGTTACAAAAAGAAAAAAGGCCTTTTCATCTGAGACATTTCCTACTATTTGTTTGCTTTTCTTGGTGAAAATTGCAAAATATGCATTTAGTTCACACTGTGCATACTTCTCTGTAGAAATATGTATGCCCCTGTATGCCTCATTTGGCTTAGAGTTGTGGTAGTCCTATACCCATTCCTTAAGCACTTTGTAGTTCCAATAGGTTGAGCTTTCAAGCCTTTTTTTTCTTTGATGCACCTACTAGTTACTGGTGCTTGTTAATACGTGACTGCAAAAGACCACGCTAGAGCCATCATACTACAGAAAGGCTCTAATATACCAGAGAACATTCACTCACACTCTATGTGAGCTACCCATCCACTCAATTTCCTACATATCCTCAAATTAATTGCTATACTGTCCTACTTCCTTTTTTAAAACATGACCAATGGCAATGTCACATCCATCTGGCTAAAGTTTTGAGCCTTTTTCTGAGGATACTCATGACCTAATTCTCTTCTTAGACACTAAATTATTCTCCTACTGTCTTAGCTATAAGAACCATGCTGTCACCTTTTCCTCTCCTTTTCAACAATGATCTCCAAAGGAGCACCTGGAAAGAGTTACATCACCACACTTGTATCTGGTTTTGATCCTCAGCAAAGACCTCTGGTGTTTTCTGCATCCTCTTGGTCCTCAAATTCAGGTGGTTGTGTTTATGTACAGTTTATAAATTACTGTACAGCTTACTCTTTGAAAGCAACACCACTATCAGCAGATAAGTAGACCCAGCTATTTAGGCCCATGTAAACTGTTTAGTTCCTTATTTACAGCAGAATTTTTTTGTTTTGTTTTGTTTTTTGTTTGGTTTTTTTTTTTTTTTTTTTTTTTTTTTTTTTTTTTTTTTTTTTTTTTTTTTTTTANGTTTGTCCTCTTTTAAATTCACTTCTATTCATACAGTTTGCTGGAATCAGTCTCTGATAAGGCTAACCCATAAATACCTGACAGACAAGAGGCAATTTCTATCAATACAAAATCTGTGAAGGGCAGCTGGAGTTATTTAAGCCAGGAACTGAAGTGCCTTTTAGCAGCCTGAAAAATTATATATTCTTTGTGGCACTTGTTCACTAATAATGTGGATGGTGATACCTCACAACATTATCACTCCACAAAGTAATACATGTTCGCTGAAAATTTGTTCTGAATATCAGAAATCCGAGAAGTATAAAATGGCCATATATTAATAAGCTCATATTCACATTGATAAACTCCTACTGATCTAATTAATCACACTTATCTCATCAAATTTACTATCAACCTGGCCTTGAGTATAGAGCTAATTAAAAAAAAAAAAATCTGAGGTGATCATAACTTCTAAAGACACAGCTATTTTCACCAGAAAAAAAAAAGTAACTTTAAATGAGTAAAGTACTCTCAGTAATATGAAGCTTTCCTGACCAAGCACATTTTCACTTGAGCTAGGTTTCACATACTACATTTTTAGCCAGGTTTGTAACCCAATTGTATGAGAGAAACACAATTAGGTATTTCACTTGAAAGGGGGAGCTATTAGTTCAATACCAGCCTTCCCCATTGAGTGCTAATGTTACTAAGGACAGAAGATTTTCTTTAAAAGTCAAGAGCATATATAGCAAAGAAAAATATATAGCAAAAAGGCAGTTATTTCAATGTTTTGGATAATTTATTTGAGGTTTACTAGTATCACAGTGTCTGGTTTACTCATTTCACATAATAAAGCACATGCCTGGTCCAGTGCTTGCAGGCACCATTTAGATCTTCAGTGCATACTAGACTATGAATATCTTCTAAAGTTAATAAAGCATTCTTTTCCTTCTGCAGCAGGAAACTATTCTGGCACTAAGAAAAGTGTAGCATTCAGCAAATATTTAGAGCTTTCAGCAAATCAGTTGGTAAATTAGCATAATCTTTCGTTTTCACTCTTTGCTGGCTATTCTAGCCAGCTAGAATAAAACAACTAACCCATTATAGTGTTTGGAGAGAATACACAGTAGAAAGCCCAGGGATGGAGCCAGAAGCCAGTTTTGTCTCTAGAGTAGATTCACAGGCTACCTTGTGGATTTTCAGTAAGTGTGACAAAAGAGTTGGAGACTACAGCAGGCTGGATTCTTTTAGCTCCAACTAAAAAAGAGATCTGAGTCACTTTGTAGCGTTTTGACTTCGTGAAACCTGTAGCATGCTGTCAACCTACACAGAAGTCCAGCCTTTCATCTAAGTAAATCTGGCTGCAGGAAATAAGCCAAGTCAAGGTCACAATGTAGGGGCAAAATCTTGGATTCAAGTTCCATATGGAGCCTCTCTTTGGGAACAGAAGATTTCTCTTGTGCTGAACCGCACATTAAAATGGGAAATAAAGTAATGTGAGGATTGCTCTCAACATCTGTAACTGTGTTACAATTATAGAATCTTTCACACCTTATCCTCATCAGCCATCTTATAGCTACAAAATCTTCACTGGCTGGTTTTGAACTTCTGACAAATCAAGCAAAAAGCCCATTGGTATATAAACATCTCCATGAGCTCCTAGGAAAGGCCAATTGGCATAGGGATGAGTGCTGAAATGTGGCATCCTCTTCACTTCTAGGAATAGGTCATGTCACAGAGGTTGGAACTGAGGGGTCAGCCAAAAGAGAACAGTGATAGAAATAAGCATACGGTGAAAGTTATATGAAGATCTATTTTTGGCTTCAGAAAAACAAAAGGGAAACTGTGTGTGGATCTAGGCTGGGAGCTGTTCATGTGCTTCAACAGTTTTCATCTTAATTTCAGAAACTCAGTGCCATGTTTGTCCACCAAAACTGTGATCACCGAGCTCTACAACCTTAGTGTCAACAGATGAGTCAGTGCATTGCCAGGGAGGGAAGAAAATGGAAACAGTGGGACCACAATGAGAGGCTTGTGGGAACAAGCTTAGGAAAGAGAAGATGCCTACTGACATCCCTGCAATTTATGCTTTTACTGGTTACAAGACCTGAGGAGAACAGCAGTGCAGAAAGGGAATTTTGACAGTAATGAGGTAAAGGAAAGGCACTGAACTTTTGGAAGTAGATATAAAGCAAGGTGAGACAGAAGAGAGAAAGCTCTCCTGGCACAAAGGAATCTGCACTCACGTCAGTTTGTGAATCAAACACAGACCAGGAGATTGCACCCATTTTGTGATATAGCCTGCTCTCGGTGCCTCAAAGCAAGGGGCACAATGCAACCTGTTTTTTGTATGTCCCATGCAATCTTCTAAACCATGGCCAAGCATTGTCCAGGACAGAAAAAGCTGGCACTGTCCAGAATTGTGCCAGGGAGCTTACAGATAATGATACATCAGTGATCAAATTGTGCTGTGGCACAGTGATTTTATTTATTATGGAAGTAGCTTATGAAACTATCTTAGGCAGTAGGAAGGATGCTACTATGCTCTGCAAGACAGCATTACTGCTATGACAGCATTATGCAACATCTGAATATAAATTTGAAATGCACTTGCAAGCAAACCATAGCTGCAGTACTTGGAGCATCTGAAAATTTGTGGAATTAAAATCCTTTACCCATGTGCAAAATAACCCCTTACACTGTAGGCCATGTAAGTGGTAAATAGCAGACCACTACAAAATCTGACTAAGTCATACTAGCTTCTCCTGTGTTATAAGAATTCATTCATAACATAGTTTTCTGGAAGGGACTCTTGTTAGGCCTAATTTGGGGTATATTATGAATTACAGAGAGAAAACAATTTTTTGTAAATTTCTGGAATTATCGTATGGGGGCACAGAAATTTTCTATTGCATTTTATGGTAAATTTAGGGTTTTCTGTAGGTTGTAGCAAATTATGGATATTTGAGACATCTTTCTGGAAGGTATGCTGCTGGCACACTCTTCTGGGAATGCAGAAGAGCTGTATCATTCAGATTAAGTCACTGACAATTGATTCTGAATTCTAAAGCAGTTTACTAAACTAGAAGAGATTATAATAAATGGGAAAAGTGAGAAGCCAGCAACATTCTCTCTCTCTCTGAGGGCATCCAAGGCAAGCTCAAGCAGATTTTAATGAGTTTGTTTATGGGAGTGCAGATACTACTTCTGGAGTTACAAGAAATGCATCCATAGAATCCAATTTATATTACCATTCCACCAGTGCTGTTTCTAAGTTGAATGAAACAAAACATCACAAGATGGGGTGATGAACCCTAAGCAGGACAGTACTTCTGTCTTAGAGCAATTCAAAGCAAAATAAACTGCCATTTTGGGGCTCCCAGGGTGACTATTTGAAGATAATCTATTTTGGGGGGATCAGGTAAACCCACAGCCCTTCTTAATTCCTGGACATGTTAATTGCTTATATTTCAGATAATACCTACAGGTGGGTAACCAATTACACTGTGAAGAAGAGACCTGCCAGCTACTTGTATGGACAAGGCTTTACTGATGTCAAACTAAGGAACAGGGAGGCTGGTAGCTGCCATGGTCAGTTTGTATTTGGGAGAAGACAGCGCATCCCAGCAGAACGATGTGGGACAAGCCAGCAGCCTTCCAGCCGCTACAGCTCATATACTCAGAGGTTACCAGGTTATTACAGATCATACAAGAGTATAGTAAAAGTTGGGAAACACACTAAATTGTCATCCTAAACATTCATCTCTCTAACATAAGGGGCAGCTGTACTTTCCCTAGTCCTTCTAAAAACTTTCAATGAAAGAAACATGCCACGATCTTGGGAAGTCTCTTCCAGTGTTTTGTTGGCTTTACTGATATCCAACCTGTATTTTTCTACTTGAAATTTATTAAAGCTTGTTTGGTTGTAATAAGATTCATCAATCTCTGACTGTTTTTGCTAGTCCACCCAGACGGAGACCTTGAGGTAGCACAACAGATCCTTGAACAATGAGAGAGACATTAAACCCCGATTATTCCTTGGATCCTGGAATAATCTTTGCTTTTATGAATCAAGTCAAATGCTACAAATTGTTCACAATTAGTAACTCAATTATCTCTTTCTTCTTTTTAAAAGCCTTGTGTTTAACTAGGTTTTCAGAAAAAAATGCAGCTGATTTCAGTATTACCCATGGGGTTCCTATCTAAGTATAAAAGTCAGAGCTTCCTGTTTCTGAACGGTCCTCAAATTTCTAGAATTTTTCTATAAACTTCTACTTACATTAAGTAGATTTTATTGCCTATAGAAATGAAGTGCTGGTCTAAGATATGTTGATGCTGTCTATGGTGCCTACCATGATAGCTGCCTTCAGACTATATTCAAATTCATGCCAAAAACCCTTAGGACGTCAATAAAGCTGCTTCCACTTGCACTATTTACCAACTTGTCTGAAATTAATCTGAATAGAACTTATATGGACTAACAAATGGAAGAAAATTAATATAAATCTTAAATGAACCAATCCATCTATAAAGGAATCAGATTTTTAATTGCATACAGAGATGTGCAAGCAAGAATCAGTTTTGACTGAAGACCTAGATCAAATTTGTCAAATGTGAATGTCTCAGAAATATATATATATATATATATATATGGTCAAATAGACAGATAAATAAAGATGTTGGTCTGTATCAGAACTATTGAGTATATGTAGTACCTTGATTCACTGAGAGGTAAACAGAAGACATTTTATGCAATATTTATGTGTTTTAGTAATACTATATTAGTCCTGATAAATTCATTGCTTTATTATCGTCAGACAAGATTTAAATGAGACTTTCTCACACAAAATTTCATAAGCACTAGTGTGCTGTGCTATCCCAGAATAAGTCCATTTAAACAACTTTGCATTTGAGTACTTCGTGGCTTCCTTCATATTTATTGCAGAATTGCATCTGTTTTCATCAGGTAAACATTTTTAGCAGGATTACTGATGTGATAAACTGGGCAGTTGGTCTTAAGACCATTGTTTTATACCACAAAAAACACAGATAAAACTACAGCTATGACACTGTGTGTAACAGGCTTTACTTACAGCAAGCACTTGGAGGTCTGTCTGTGTAAGGACCAAAGAAGTTGGGCTTTTAAGTACTCTCAGTACTACTAAAAGGAAGGAAATAACAGAATTAAAATCCTAGCAGAAAAAAGATCCCAAAACCTAGCCAGCAACCTGGGAGCAACATTTCATTCCAGTAGTTACCCATAAATCTGATTTCCTTTGCTTTGTGTCAGGCTTTTAGCAGTATTGTTGCAGTTAAGGGAACTTTATGAGAATGATTGAAATAAAACTTTTTGGAGAAGAGGTGCCACAAGAGATTGCAGCATCACTCGGGAAGTCATTTATCTACTGTGAAAACACAGGTCTCTTGCTTTATTAAACATCTCTGTACAACTCCTCTTGGTGTCTGCAGCCAGATATTCACCTGGCACAGTTCCATGGAAATCAATGGACTCCTATTGACTTACACAAGCTGAAAATCTGAACCTCTGAGTTTATTACAACATCCCTAAAAGGGCTGATTAATTGTAGGATGGCATCACAATATGATAATAATGCTCAGAAACCTCTCTAGAGTGGAATAAAATTTATTATGTCTTTCTGCAGAGCATTTGTTTTATGTAATCTATCTACCTCTTTTTCAGTTGTGTGGGAATTTTTTGTTTTATTTTTGAAATACAGATGGTAATCTTGTTACCGTCTCTGGTTTACCCTGCAAAAAACATTATGACATGGTTGTAGTATATATTTCCTGAAATCCTGATTGTCACTTGGTCTCAGGCACACAATGATCCTCTTGAAGAAGAGTATACATTCTCCATTGACAACATCCTACAGAAGATATGGCCTTCCTATCCTTCAGCTCAGTCAGTCTCAACCTCTGCCCCACAGAGGGGTTTGCTGCCTGTGCTGCTGGCAGCTGGGACAAAAGCTTAGCTGGGATCAGGCTTCTGGGACAAAAAGCTGTGCAGGAGAGACCTAAAAAACTCTGTCAAGGCCTCCCCCAGCTCTACTTATGCATTTAAGATGTAGTTGTTATCCTTGGTTCTGGCCTGAGCTGTGTTGGAGGTGTGCCTGTGGCTGGTCAACATCCTGACCTCTTGATTTGACCTCAAACTTTTCTGGACTGTTACACTCTCCCGTTACCATCACCAGACCTGCCCTGTTCTCTTTGCTTAGGCACAGTTAGACTGACTCTTTCTTATGAGAACACTGTCCTACCACCTTGCCATTACCCCAGCTCCTGCTTGCCTTCCCTGCAGATTAGCCTTCTCTTGTTGCTTCCTGAGAAGATGAACCCTTAAATACTGTGCAGACACTGCCACTGCAGCAAGCATAAATAAAAGAGGTATGCTGTTGCTTTTCCAAAACTAAGATAAAAGAATGTCCCTTACAGGACCACCCTTATTTATTATTATATTTAGCAGGAGGAGTAAAAATTGAGCCTCTCTTTTTTGTTTGTTTTGCTATGCATAAATTTTCTGTTTACTAAGAGTTCATATTCTCAGAAGCCAAATGGCAGAGAGAAAATTGCATCCAAAGCACCATACTCCAAGCAAATAATTTCTCTGCTTTTGCTTAATTTTAATAATGTAACTGGGTAGTGGCATATTTCCCATACTGTAGAGGTGTCAGCTGTCCTGCATAAATGTGAGACACACTCAAGGGTTTACCCCAGCCTATTGTTGTCCTGAGGAGACCCTGCAGCTCCTGCCATGTGTGAAGACAAAGGAGACCAGGTCCTGTGCTACAGGAAAGTTGGGCCTCTTCATGAAGCATCCCACACAGAATCCGCAACAGAAGAATGGTTTAAGCCCCTGCAGCCTCATGCCATCATTCCTGTCCTGTCACAAACTCAGCAAGGGGAAATGAGATGAGCTGGTGCAGAGGGGCAGGGATACATTCTCCACAGGATCCACCTTGCTGAGTCTCATTGGCTTGGTTAGAGGAAAAACAGTGGTCTGAATCAAAGCATCCTTGACTGGCTTATGTCCTAATTCTCTGTTTCACGGCAGATCTGGGTCAGGAGAGGTAAAATGAAAAAACCCAAAGGTAATAAACTTAATGCATGAGGCTCCAGCCCTGGCTGCATAGTTTAATTCTGAAAGTAAAAAAGCCCAAAGCTTACTTATAGGACTGTAAGTAGTAATAACAATGTAAAGTCAAAATATTTTTCACAGACAACTCTTAGTAGAATTAAACTGTGCAAAGGGCAAGTTCTCTTTTCACAGAGGAATTTTACAGTGCTCCACACTCACCTTAGCAGCAACACTAAATGTTAATAATATGAAGGAACTCTGATACTTTGGTGTAAATACCTCAGCAAAAGTAACTTCCTAAAATGGCAGCAGGCATGACACATATTCATCCTAATGCAGCTGCTGACATGAAATGGTGCTTTAAAGTGTTTTGGGGAGCCAGGAGGGCAGCAGTGTTTCCACCAGAAGCACCCGGGTCCCATGACATGCCAAACCTAGAGCACTGCAGTTCAGCAGCTCATTAAGAATTTCAATCATGCCTTGCAGTTCTCTGAATTGTGGTCTTTCCAGTACATCAATTTTTTTCTCTAATTATATTGATTTTAGCAAATTGCAGTGTCCTTCTGTTGATTTTCAACTATGTATAACAAAAACTAGCAATGTGTGAGAAAAAACAAACTCATTGTGCTCTTGCAAGGTATTCTATGCCATTAGACCTTTCATGGAACAAAAATAGAGACATCAGAGTCAAGAACATATGAAAATATTGCAGTTACTACAAAAATAAACAGAAGCTACATTTTTTAATTAATACAGACTTTACATCCATAACCCAGAAAAGAAAGACCAGTCAATTGTCTGGAACACCAGCTCCATAATTACACACCCATTTATCTTCAGTGTGTGGAGGATTTAATTGCCTGTGCCCAGCTCTATCTTTGGGTCATCACAATGGACCGACTGTGTGCCAGCACCTGCCATCTGCAGGCTGTCCTCCCACACCAGAGACCTGAATTCTAGCCCACACTCCTGACTAAATCATGTTTTTATAAGGCAGAGAACTCCTAAAATCTGCTCAATTAATTAGGGGCTGCCACAAAACCTCTAGAAAACCAGAAACACAAGCCCTATCATGTTGCTTCCCCACAAAGACAAGCTATGATTCCCTTCTACACTTTCATTTTACAAAACAGTTCAGTGATCATACTGCTGAATCATGCTACAAGTAGAACATCTGCATTGGTGGAAGTGCTCTAAAGTCAATGCAGCTAAACAGTACAGCTCCAGTTATCTCATTCAGGGTAGGAGGAAAAAGTACTTAGGTGTTTAGGAAGTATGTACCTGTTCCTGTGTCTTTGACCTTGTTACTCATTTTAGTGAATGATTTGCTAATAAAAATATTTAATCATGTTGGGGAGCCAATAACCAAGCCTGGAATGCATGTTTTACCAAGCCAGACAGTACCAAGAGTATTTTAAAGAGCAGTGGAACCTGGGCCATTCATTCAAGAATTTATACGGTACATACAGCCACCTGGTCCATTTCTGGATGTAGGGCCCATATGGTGGGAGATGACTGGGTCATCACTGTAGGTATGAGTTAGTACCTTGTCTTTAGAGGAGGGTATAACACAAATATGCACCTTTCTGCAGTGTTCCCTTCTGGTTAACTCTGAGATACTCCTTGTTCACTGCTTTTGGTTTAGGCTTTCTTAGAGTAAATCAGTCCTATATTGGATTTAGTTCATATATTTTACAGATGGTTTAGAATTTTTTTCATCAATGAGTCATGATAATATATACTGAAGAAATATATAGATATATGCTGTGATCCAGTGTGTCTCTCGGGACCCGTGTCCTGCCTCCTGGCCAGCCCTGGCACCGGAGCTGCAGTGAAGGAACAGTTCTGTATTCTGTGATACGTTCCTGATCCTGTGGGTCCTTTTGTGTCCCGCAGAAGTGTGAACAGTGGTGAAGGAATAAAGGGAGGACTCTGGTGGGGGACTTCAGCTGGTGTTGTTAAGTCCCTGCGGGACCTCTTCACACCCAGAGAGTCAGCCTGCCACAGCCAGGTTTCCTCTCTGTACAGCTCCTTAAGTATGGGGGTGGGAAAATGGGAAGGGGACTGCCTGAGATCAATCCAAAGGGTGAAGGGAGTGACCCTGAACATAAATGACAGGCAATAGAACAAATCAATAAATTAAAGGAGGGGAGAACCAAGGACCCTGCCAATCACTCGATGTCCTCACTATAACTTTCCAGACATCAGGGTGAGGCTGTGAAGTGATGGACAGGATCCTTAATTATGATTGACACCTGACAATCACTTGGGGGAAACCAAAAAAGGGGTTAACATGGGGGAAGATGGGACAAACCATTGCAACTTATATAAAAACAGTATAAAACAAAGAGCGAATGCATACAGAAAACTGGTAAACCCAAAAATACACCACTACAGATATATAAAAGACAATACATATAAAAGAAATGTTTATTCTTCTGTTCTTTGTTTTTGGAAAATTAATACATGTTCACATAACTGGGGTTAATATGGCATCAAGCAGGCAATTTGCTCCTACATTTTCTGAGCTTTTTATTAAGTATGAAAAAACTAGAAGGATACAGTCTATAGTTAGTTATATTTAGGTGTTATCCCTTGTGTATTTAGTCCTTATATCAAGAATTTTAGATGTACACAAAGGGCAAAATAGTTTACACAACAGAAGCTTGAAATTATATGTTATGGGACATTCCACATGACTCACAATTCATTGTGTTTGAAGTCCCCTTTCTCTGTAAATCAGAAGACAATTCAGTAGGATCCATTACAGGGACTTACAGCTTAGTAAAAACGTGTAGCCTCAAAACTCAATTTAAAATCTGTTCAGGTACTTGTTAACCTCACTAAAAATCAATGGACCAAATCTCATACATCTCATATATATCACCAGAATGCCACTTAAATCAAAGGGTTGCCTTAGGTAAGTGAAGAAGGCATTTGTCCAGTGGGGATGTTCATTCAAGTAATCCTGCAGGCTTACGTCTATCCTTGTTATCAGACACTCAGCAATGTCAAGTTAATTAATTTATTTCCTTTCAAGTGTTTTTTTTCCCCATCAATGGAAGAATTCCATGAAATGAGCAAGAAAAAACTACTGCAAATCATTAACGCATAAAGAAAGGAGAAGTGTCTTACCTTCTGTTGCGGCCTGCAGTCTGCTGCCAGAGAGACTGAGAAAACAATACCAGTTCACATTTGGGGCATACCGTGTGGCAGCCTTCAACTGCAGTTCTTATTGAAGCCTTAGCATGTCAGGCACAGCAGCATTCAGTGATGGTGTGACTTCATTTGGGCCATGATAGTCTCCATTTTCCATTAAACCTTCACACTGGCCATGTAGGATTGTTAAAAGGTGAGCAGGCCTTGCTGATGATTTCATTGGCTCTCCAGTCAATGAATCAGCTTATGGATGGGAGTCATATTTGGTGAGATATTGCCATCGGTGCACTGTTGTGGTAGCGATTGGCACCTGTTGTTCTTCAGCCTTCAGCGACTCCACAACACAAGGGTCCTCTGAGAGACTGGGCAAGGAATACACCTGCCTAATTTCCTCCATCTGCAAGACAGCTATACAGAAAGCCCAACCTTTTGGGTCCTTGAAACATCCCCTTCTGAGTCTCTGCCAAGGATGCATGGAGTCTGGACCAGTCACAATGAGGGGCTTTTGCCACTCATTCCCAGTGAGGGTCACTTCAGCCTCCAAATACAATTAGCTGTTGGGACACTCCAGTCGTTCCAAAAATACAAATGGGTTCTGGTTCTCTATAGCTTGGTGGTATTAGGACACACTGCACCAGTATCCACTAGACCTTTATACTCCTGTTGGCCCAATGTGATGTACCAGGCCATCAAAATCACACAGTCCAGTAAACCCCATTGTCTCCTTCCTCTACCTGGCTGGAGGCAGGGTGCCTCTAGTCCTGATGATCATATTGGTTACTCAATTTTCTATGTACAAAACAGAATTCTCTTTATTAAGATCAGAAGTAAGATCAGCTCTTCTACTCTGTTAGGGAAACTGCCTGCTTGAAACTGGAGTAGAAGTTTTCCTGAAGAACCCCAATGTTTTGTGGTTGTTTTACCTGCAAATCAGACACCCATGAGGGTGTCAAGGTAGATTTTCATCCCTACTTTCTCATGTCTTCCTCTGTGGTCACTCAGGTAAAGCCACAGGATGGTTTGTGGTATGTAATCACTATATCCTCTCTCTTGAGCAGTGCACCTCTAACTCCTGATGTCTGAGATATTGGTCATACAGGTGTGGACTAGAACATATACTGTCTGTATTGCTGGAACTCTTGGAACAGTTTCTCCACAGCTGAGACACAGGCCCGGTGGTGGAAGAGAGAATTTCTTCATGTTGCTGGAATTGCACAGCCCATTCATCCACTGATTGTCTTTCTCCATCTTTCCAGATCATTAGTGTCTATGAGCTGGTGTATAACAATGGTGAGCTCCATACAAACTTTTACCACCTGAGTGACATACACTTGATTTCATCTGGATCTTTAAATAACTTCTCATTGCTAATCATAAATCACCTCCAGCATGGCTAATTCTCTCAGGTACTGGATACCTTTCTCAGTGGTGATCCATTTGCCTGAATGACATAGCATCTTCCTTGAAGTGAGACCTTCCCTTACTGCCTAATAGAAGTCACATCCAGAGGCTGAGGTCTTGCGCCCTCTTTACAATCCCTTTGTCAAGTCCTTCTCTAGGAAGGGATCCTATCTCCTTGCATTTTTTTACCCTCTAATTGCAGGTCACTGCTCCTGTTTTCCTAGCATTGGAGCAATAAGGTGACAATGTGCTAGTCTGGATGAAGCTGAAATCTTTTCATATGCAGCACTCTCAGGGATAGGGATCAGGTGGTTACTGCCTTGTTTATGAGTTCCTTCACATCTTCTTCCTGTTCTCATGATGGCGCTTGGAGAATCCTCCCTTATCTTCTTTTCTCTTTCCATTTTCCCTTTTTCTTCCCTTATTAAACAAGCACACTTTTGCACCCAGTATTTCTTCTCATGTATATTGGGGCAACTGTTAGCAGCATGTGTTGGTACCCTGATTCAGCTTCATACTTGCCAGGGTTGGAGGAGTTGCAGTGCCTGTCGCAGGGGGTTGAGTAGCCCCTGTGCCAACCAGTGCCATTGGTTGCTGCAGTGTCCGTCATTTTGTCATCACATCCAGAGACCTCAGTTTCCCCCTAAAGAATGTTGAGCACAGCTGGATCTTCATGGGCCAGGTCCCAGCATGTGGCAGTGATTTGTTTCTCTCTGGAATTGTCATGGTCACAGCGTATTTTTTCCAAATATTTTACCAGTTTTTCTGGATTCTGAACTTTTTTAGGGGTGAAGTTCCAAAAACATTGGAGGTGTCTGCTCACCTAGGTTCTTGCCCATACTATCCCACACATCCTGTCACTCATAACTATCCAGCATTGGGATAGATCTCTGGGTGGTATTCTTAAATATTTGTTTAACCATAAATAAGACCAGAAATTCATTCAGGAGATAGCAGTAGGATCACGCTTGTTTGAACATACCAAAGATTCAAAATTCTCAAGAGCTTTTGTAAGTAGCCTGGAGGAGAAGGGGAAGGTGAAGTAGTGGGGGAGCGTTCCCTCTTGTCTCCTCCACAAATCGGCTCTCTGAGGAGAACAGGTGGAGTGTAACTGTTAATAGTTTCTGAGAGATGGTTCCCAAAGTACAGAGATGACAGTAATGCTGAGTACAAATACCAGATTAGTCTCACGACCACTAATTTTATGATATCATAAGCCAGTGTTACACAGTACAGCAAAATGATAGCCTTAATCCAGACCCCAGGGATGATAAACAGCACAACAGGGAACACATACAGCAAGTAAGGTCTTACATAACATAACCCTGAGAACAAGCACAAATTCTCTGAGAGCAGATAAATCAACAGTGTGATTTGCAACTATTAAACTAATGCAATGAACTTGTAAAACAAAACTTTTTCAATACATCTCTGGTCAGATCTGTTATCTCAACCCTTTGAACCTGATGTTGGGTACCAAAAAGGTCTGTTGAGGTTTAACCCCAGCCAGCAGCCAAACACCACACAGCCATTCTCTCACTCCCCTCTAGTGGGATGAGGAAGAGAGGGAGAGAAGAGGGAAAGAGGTAAATCTTGTGGGTTGAGATAAGGACAAACACTGTAAAGGGAAAGGAAAATATTACTGATAAGAGAATATATTAAGCAAGTGGTGCACCATGCAGCTGCTCACCATGCACTGACTCATGCCCAGCCCATCCCTGAGCAAGGGGCTGCCTCACCTTGTTGGCCAATTGCCCTTAGTTTAACTGCTCAGTAGAGTGCTGATTATGGTATGGAATATACCTTGTGTCTGCTGGGGTCAGCTGTTCTGGATATGTACCCTCCAAGCTTTTGTGCACCCCATGCCTCCTCACTGGCAGGGCAGCATGAAAAGCTGAAAAATCTTGGAATCAGAGTAAGTCCTGCTCAGTAACAGCTAAAACATCAGTGTGTTGTCAACATTATTGTCATCCTAAATCCAAAACACACCACCACATCAGCCACTAGCAACAAAAATAACTATCCCATCCAAACCTTAGATATTAGTTCTTTCTCTCCCTCTTCATTTCCAAGATGACAGCTCTGAATTAGTGAGACTATCCAGCATCTCTAAAGTTTTAGACTGACTTAAACTCAGTTCCCATGAAGGATTTCAGAGGCCAAGGAGTCGAGCACCTAGGGAGATGCTGTGGTGAAAAGAAGGCCAGCAATACAGGAGTGGAAGGATGTAATCACAAAAATTAGCTTCAGCCCTGGGGATACCTGACCTGCTTCTCTAAGCTTCTTTATAAGGAATAGAGGATAATTATGGAACAGACGAGTCAAAGCAGAAACCTAATTTTAGGCTGTCTGAAACTGCACCCCCAGGGGAACTTCACTCACCATCACAGATCTCCAGTGTCCACATTTTAAAAAGAGATCTTATAAAAGTAGTCTGTGAGCAGAGGGGGAACACAAAAATCATTAAAGAATTGGAGAAAATGTCTTTCTTCTAGCTTGGTCTGTTCATCTTATCAGGAAAGAAGACCGTGATGTGACTAGATTAAGGTGTATAAATGCTTTCATGAGTAAAAAATACTCATGTACAAAAGGGGACTTCAATCAAGCAGAGGAATACATAATTAGAACCAATTGTCTGGAAGCAGAAGCCAGAAAATTTAAATTAGAAAATAAGCATACATTTTTAACAGTGAGAGTGAATAGATACCGGAATATACTACGGAGGAAAATTATAGATTCTCACCATATTCAGATTTTCAAGACAGGACTAGGCTGAAAGAAAAGTTTCAGTGAAACTAAGGGTCTCAATGCAGCATCACTGTCTGATACTTAATGGCCTGTGAAATTCAGGAGATTAGATAGTTTCTCTCAACCTTAAGCACCGTGAAGCTTAACTCTATGAGTCTGTACCAGTCACAAGGGATATAGGCTCTGTATAAAAAAATATATTCCCCAAATTCAACTCAACAGTTTGATAACTTCTGTTATCTTTCAACACCAATCGATCTCTGAAAGATTTCTGGCCATAACACCACTTCTGCTGAGAACTGAAGAGTTAAATATAAGGTGACTACAACTTTTGCAATAACTGTTTGTTAATAATAAGACTGTTTTCTACTCTTTTATAACAGTTCTTTAAAAACAATAAGGTGGCTGTAAATTTATGGCATAAATTACCATATTTATGATAATATATATGATATTTAGCAGCTGTAATTCACCTAGAAATCAAGCTACAGAGAGGGAAGTAGAGTATGAGTATATTGTTGTGATTTGCAAATATTCATTAATTAGAGTTATTGAATATTTGCAAATATTCATTAGAGTGATGAACATCACTCTAATGCTGTGATGTGAGTAAATATTATTACTGAGATTTTACAGAACTTATCACGTCTAAGAAAATTGGCTTGTTCCAGGTTGTTTATATATATATATATATGTGATAATATATTTTTTAATACAACAAGGAAAAGAGTATCAAAACCCATTTATGAAGTCCTAACTTCTTGATATTATTTTCAGATTTGAGAGAAATAAACTTTTAACTAGCTTCATATCTCAGCTTAAAACTAAATCCATCCTAAACACAGTGAAATGCTTTTCATTCATTTGGTATCTGACCTGAAAACCTGTGCTTAAAGAAGTAAAATGATCACTTCAAATATATTTATTTTCTTCTTTTTCTGCACTATGTCTTGTTTGACAATCATGTTGAATTACCAGATAAAAAAAATTCTGCCCTCTCTGCTCACTTTATAGTATTTTTAATAGATTTCCCGTGAGGGTAAAGTGAACTAAATTCTGCTAACAGAAACATTTGAAAATCCATAAGAAAAATGTCCAGGGAGAATGATATTGGTCCTTTATTCCTGGTAATACAGTTTGTTTCAGATGTTGCCTTCAGCTAAGTAATCTGATGCTTAGATTTTCCCCGTACTTAAAAAAAGAAGCTGAACATGAAGACAAACCTTATGAATTAAAAATGTTTAATGTTAAATGAGAAGTCTCTAAATGATTTGGGGCAAAAAAAAATAAATTCTACAACTTGTAACACTCTGTTCAATGGAAACTCATACAGGGATGTGGGAGTTCTCCCCAGTAAACTGACATACCCTATTAGTTTTGGGGCTATTTTAAGGGACTTCCAACACAATAATTTTGACTAGGTTTGACTTGAGGCACTGGGGGAAGACAAAAACCACCGAATGTAATATGGAGTTTTAATGTCAACTTTTTCTACCAGGTCGTTGCACTCTCACTACACACACACACTCTTAGACTGCCCACACGTAAGCATGGCCTTTCCCTACCGCCACATCCGAGAGGAGAAACGGGCAGGAAGCCATCACAAAACCATGATCTCAACCTCTTCCCTACTCTGGCCCTCAATTTCACACAATTCCTCCCCTTAGCCAGGATCCCACCTTCCCCTCAGGGTAAAAACTGCAGTAGTTGAGAGGTTTCATTACTTGAGTAGGCAGGCCACAAAGCTTTTCTCCCTCTAGCCATGGTGTCTCCAAGCAGGAATTACTACCTCATCATTTATAACTGACTTCCTCTGTGCCTTTTCACTCAATAGCTATACAGATTTACCAGGGCTCAGCAGTGTGCAGCAGTTTTCAGTTCAGCCACTTGCAATCCATTTGCTGTTTCTCTTTCCAAGGAAATGGCTTTATGCAGAAAAGTGCATAACACCATGAAAGTGCATAAGTGCATGTCACCTGAAAGCATTGACCTTTCCTTGATTTCCTGGCAAGGTCATTGCAGTATGTATTTGTATATTTGTATATTATATATAACTACTTATTTTGCTGGACCATCTACTTCCAGTGCTGGGTAATACATTTATCAATTATCTGGATGAGGGGATCAAAGGCACCCTCAGTCACTTTGCAGATAAGACCTAGTTGAGAGAGAATGTTGATCTGCTGAGGGGTAGGAAGGGATAAGGACAGGCTGGATCAATGGGCCAAGGTCAATTGTCTGAGATTCAATAAGGCCAAGTGGTGCAGCCCTTGGGTCACAGCAACCACATGCAGAGCTACAGGGTGGGGGCAGAGTGGCTGAACATGGGCCTGTTGGAAAAGGATCTGGGAGTGCTATGAACAGCAGCCAAACATGATCCAGTGTGTGCCCAGGTGGCCAAGAAGGCCAATGTCATCCTGGCCTGTATCAGCAATAGTGCGGCCAGGAGACAATAGAGTGACTGTCCCCCTGTACTCAGCACTGGTGAGGCTGTGCCTCAAATCCTGTGTCAAGTTCGGGCCCCTCATGACAAGAAAGACATTGAGGTGCTGCAGCATGTCCAAAGAAGGACAGTGTGTACTCTGCACAAGACAATCTCTGATCACCACGTCACCCACCAGTCCTTCTCTGTTCACAAACAGCAGGTTCAGACGGGCACTTTCCCTTGGCTCACTCACTGGCTATGTCAGGAAATTCTCTTCCACATATTCCAGAAACCTCCTGGACTGTTTTCTCTCTGCCATGTTGTATTTCCAGAAGGTATCTGGTAAGTTGAAGTCCTCCTTAAGAACAAGCAGCAGTGACTGTGAGACTTCTCCCAGCTACTGAAAGAACACTATACACTATTTTTCTGCCAATATTATAGAATATTTGGTCAGTTGCTTAAGCAAAACCAAAATACTTTAAAATGTCTCTATTAATGCAAGCACACAAAGAGGAAATTACACATAATGGATACACATCCACAGTGTCAAACATCTTCACATTTCTCTATTATGAGTAATAACAAAGTACTGTCCTCAAACCATGCTTTCCTGAAACAAACTTCAGTGTTGGCTTTGTGAGCTGGAGAGCAAATTCACTGATTTTTAGCAGCATGTTAGGTTACAGGTCGTTTAAACAAATTGCTTTTGACTTTTGAAATGCGTAGACTGCCTTTGCTGAAGGACCTGCTGGCACGAGAAGGCATTTTTGGGATGCATTAGACATGCTAGTTATACAAAAAGCATGATGTAATTGTTACATTTGTACATGAAGGCACAGTGGTGAATATGGATATCATTCCCCAAAATGATCAGTTAGGATTTTGCACACAAAATTTGACCCAGAACATAAAGATCAACTTATTTTCCATTTCAAGATAGGAAGCTTTATTAATATATCATCAACAATCAAAATATAATATAATAGCACTGTTAAAAACAATCTGAACTTTACATGTGAATATTGCAGGATGGGTTAAATATGCTAAAATTTTAAAATTTCTTTTCCTTCCTCTGTAAAATGGTCTTCTCAAATGACCATAATTAACAATTAGAAATTAGTGATTTCATCCTGGAGCAATCTGTGGTAGATCTGACTATACATTGCCCGTCAATAACTTTCTCTTGAAATCTTTTGGTGAGCATCATTTTCATGAAACCATCCAGAAGGGAGCCTTGCTGCTTCAGGCACAGTCATGAGACAGTTGTGTTGGAAACACAGCTTTGGACTACGCCATTTGGTGGGACAGTGACCAAGCCACAATGCAGCTCAAGGAGATCCATGAAGTAGAAGAGGAAGGTCATTGAAACAGCTTTTCTCCAGTTAATCACAACTGTGTTTTCATTTACCATTCCAGTCAACCTGTGTTCATGCCAAGACACAGTGCCTGAAACACAATTTTCAATGCTATGGGTTTGTATACCTTAGTAGAAGAACTAATAACTAGATGCTTCTTCATCACAGACCAGTCCTTATGCTAATAGCAATGGGATGTTTCTTCATTCATGCCCATGCTGCATTTCAAATCACTTTATCCAATTGTGTTGATCAGCACATGGCTATGTTTCTGCAGAAACTGTTCAATTTGAGCATATTTGCCCTTGTATCTGAATGTTATCAAGGCTATTCTCCAGGAATAAGTTAGTATGGCTGTAGCTTCTTCACATCCTCCTTCTACATTCACTTCTGGGTATTGCCTTGCAGAAATTAGGCAGCTACACATTAAGGAATACATCTGAAGCTCCCTTAACACTACAAAAGGTTAGGTTATACAACGATGAAGAGAAACAGATGTTATTTGTTTATGAAAACAAATTTCCAGATGGTTCAAGATCACCACATTGTGCAAAGCTTAAACAACTGCTTGCTTTTATTGCAATTACCCTCCAGTTCCCTTCTGCCGTCACCCTCTAGTGTGTGCCACACTTCCTTTCTTCAGTTTGTGTTCCAGGGTTTTATGTTATTTGAGACATGAACTTTATCTGCTAATAAAGTTTCTAGAAACATCTGGAGCAAAAATGGTAGAACAGAAATTGTAATAATGGAGCATAATAAAACCATCCCCATTACCAGAAATACAAAAGCCCAACCAACCAAGTAGTATAACACCTATTAGTTTTCAAATTGCTTAGGAATGAAGTAGCTATGCTTTTAAAAAAATATATACTTTCTCATAAATGTCTTACCCCAACAGCAGGAAAATGTCAAGTTAATGCATTGGTCACAGCCTGTTGTTCACACAGCATGCTTCCACACAGCAACAGCTTCTAAGTCCCCAGAAGGAATTTTCTTCTGCCTCCATCTGATAATGAAACACTCTACAAGAAACATATTATTCTCCCTCACAGAACCTTACCTACGACCTCAGCAAAATAACAAATACTCAGCCCTGAGATATTTGCCAAGATTAGTTGTGCACTGTTATACTCTAGCACCTGTTACAGTACAAGTCCCTGACAGACGCTTGGCACTGTAGTGTAAAGAAGAGCTGCATGTAGTTAGTGCTCATGGAAGATAAAAAGCCTCAGCACCTCGGTAAGTGCAGATCCAAAAGAAAATTTAGTATGGCAGTTTCTGCATCGGATATAAACCATAACTCATAACTCAATCAGGTTCCCACTCTCCTAAGAAGAGCCCAAACTTGGGCACAACATGTACCTCTTTGACTCTTGTTTTCACAGAATGTTGGGAACCCTTCAGAAGGCCTAATTTCATCAACAGTAACTGCATAGGTTGATTAACGTAAAGACTGACCAGACAGATGGTGCTACACTTGATTGCCCCAACCATCTCTGATAAGGTAGTCATTTTCCACAGAATATGCAATACTTCATAATGCCTGTACTTGCATATGATCATGGATGCAATACAAATTCAAGACTGAATGTGACATGGATTCATGCTTAAAATGTTCCATTGATCACCCTCATCCTGTCCATGATGCTACTACAGCTATAGGCTGCTCTTCAGAGTACTGCCACTGAAGCATGGGTTGGCACATTTGAATACTATTAACTATGTCCATTGAAAACTCATTCTGGTATTCCTATGCCTTGGTGAGGTACACACTGTAAAAGCATGCAACAATGAGTATTGCCAACCCTGTTAATATTTTTACCTGGGTAAAAATTATCCTGAAGGTGTTATTTTCAGTGCTAAAATTTTTAACCTATTATTCAAGATATGATACAGATACAATTATTGTTTATTCTCCTACTACAGTTTTAAGTGGTGAAAGAAAAGGTTATCATTCAGATGAGCTACTTCTCTGAAACTGTGAGACAGCAACCAATTATAGATGCCTCAGATAGATGTGATTCTGCTCCTACTATGCAGGGTCCCAATTATGTCACATACACACAGCCACAAGGAACAAATAAAGAAGTGGAAAAAATAAGGACTTTGTTTAACAGATGCATTTGTGTAAGTCATTCTGGGCTTACACCTGAGTAATGGTGGCCTGGTTTTCTAAAACAAGAATATGCCTGGTCATTAGTGGCATTGGAGCACCCCTCAGTGGGAGCAAAATGTTAATTTATCCCCTTGTAACTGGATAGCCTAGAGACATGAAGTGTGTGAAACAGCAACTGTGTTTTCCAGGCAATGCATATTCAGCATATTCATCATTCAGGTCATTGTGGAAAGAAATGTGAGAGACTATTAGTAGTACATCCCATCTTTAGCTCTGGAGGGTACTACTTCAGACAAAGATTTTAAATTTCTTCTTTTCACCCATTAATCATAGTTTTGCCTGAGGGTTTAAAAAGAAGCATCAATGAATATGAAAGATTTCCTTCAGACCTTGTCAAACCAGAGACCAAAATGGGACTCACTCGTCACATGTTGGAGATTCTCAGAATTCCTTAATTTCCTTCCTCTGTATCCCACTTTGGCCTTTTGGAAAATATATTTGTTAAGTAGTGACCTCCTTTCTGACATGTGGACTTTGTATTTCTAGAGAACATTTTGTATATAAGTGTTTGAGGTAGCTGAATCACTCCCAGCCTACACTGTACATTTTCAAAGGGACTATAACCACAGAGAAAGAAAATTACAACTTTAGCTTTATTGGAAGAGCTGTACTTCTTAGTTAGTTAGCCAGGTGAATAAATGAATGAGTGTATAAACAACTAGAAGTGACATTTCAGCTACTTTTGCTAGCCTGAAAGCCATTAATCTTGTAATTAAAGGGTCTGAGATTTGAAATCTTATTACAGTATTTCTGTCAATGAAATATTTCCACAATAGCTCTGGGTCTGGAATTCAGACAGGTGAAAACCATCTTCATCATTTTCTCTCCAGCCAAAGATTCAAGCTGGGACCAGCATAGCCCCAAGCACTCATCACAAGTAATTACCCTGCAGAGGGAACAGAGCCAGAGAAATGTTACAGCATTACTATTATTACTTTTTTTTTGGATTAAGTTATAAATATTTAAGAAAGTAAAGCTAGTCCACATGAAATGACAAATGAGCACATGCCAAATCCTACCTATTCAGTGGTGTACCTTAAGGCCTCTTCTACTTGAGACAAACAGCAAAAAAAATTCCCTTCCCCACCACTGTGAGCTCTTATTTTCCCCAACAAAATTAATTCTTCTTCAAAGTTAAAATCTACTGTGATATTAGTTACTTTTATAAAAGTGTCTAATCTATTTCTAGAGTGAGGTTAAAACAACTGGGTGTTGTAGACAGCACAATAACTGGGTTGCTGTAGACAGGACAATAAAGGATTATTTCCTTTGTAGAGCTAAGGGTGTTTCTCAACCTTTTTTACTTTGTAGAGCCCCAGGCCTGTCTGGGAGAGACAGGTCTTTGTACAACAAAGTTAACCTTCCTGACCACAGGAGCACATTTTCTATATGCTTTTGCACAGCATTTTAATGTAATTCAGAGTCCCAATTATTCACAGACCCTGGAGTGAAATCAACAAAATGGTTCTTTTTCCATTGCCATGTCATGCTTTGTCTCTCATTTACTACTCACTCAGCTGGTAATACTTTCTCATAACTAATTTTTATGCCAGAAAATTTGCAAAAAATAGATAGTAAAGAAACAATAATGAACCATGAGGAATTTATAAAAACATCATTTCATATCACAAAAATTAATTTTTAAATTATCTCATCATTTGATCTTTCATCACATTTTTCCTAAATGTAAATGAACAACACCAAGCTTAAATCAACAGGTATGGTACAGATTTTGGGAAATATTTAGACTTCTTAGAAATTATTTCTAGTCATTCTAACATTTCTCAGTTTTTGATAAGCTATCAAAATTAAAAAAAAAAACTTATTTTGAAAATTAGCTGGATATAGAGTATATTCCCAATTCCATTTTTACATACTTTTTTTTAATTTTATTTGCATGTGATAATAAAAATTATCTTCAAACTTCCAAATATTTTTCATAGGTTGATGTGAATCAATACACTCTTTTATTAGGAGTTTGAAAAATATTGACAGAATTATTGGTCACTTGAGAAAATAACCTGACAAGGATATAAATTTCCACAGATTTTAAAGGTCCTTTTTATTTGTCTATTTATTATGCAGCATCAGCAATCTAATATTTGGTGTATCTGAACTTGTTTAGGTCATGGACACAGGAATGAAAAACACTGTGTTGTATTGCCAATATTTCTAAAATGTAAAGACCTCAAACAATTCCCTGAATGCAATTTAGCCCCACCTGAACTATAACAAATAAAGCTCTTTGTGAATCAGAGGTCCATGTGCCATTCCTCCAAATATCTGCTTTTCATTTTCCAGCTTCTGCTTCTTTAAAAGCTCATGTCATATAATCTGCTCCAACTTTAAACCACTTTATTCCCTCTTTTTGTCATTCATCTACAGCCAAAGAAAACTTTTTACAGACATAAAAAATAAAAACTAAAAGAAGACACTAAAGAAGTGTCCTCTCATCTGTGTACTACTAATAATCCTTTGGTATAGAAGATTCTGGAGAAGTTTTTATTTCAAATATGTATTTCTATAAGGAAGCAGAACATGGCTTTCATATAGACTGATATCTCTAACAAAAACATTATGAGGAAATTCAAGAGCAGTAAATGCAAGAATGTAATCATATAACTTATTTCTAACAAAATTTAAAGTGCGACATAGCAAAGGCGCTGATAGAGACAAGCAGTATAACTGTAAATATCTGTAAAGCCAGAGATTTGCCTTACTTTCATTCTAGCCTAGAAATGCAAATGCACATCTCTTGAGAGATCCAGGTGAAGTCTACAGAGAGAGCCTGAGTGCTTAGAGGCAGATTCTATTCACTTTTATAAAAAAGGATATCTTAGAAACTCAGTCTCAGAGGCGTTGTTTGAAAGATACATTACACACAGAACTTGGCTAGTCCTTGAAAAATACAACCTCACACCCAGACTAAAAGAATTTCAGTATGAGAAAATCCAGTCTCTAATCTGTTAGAGATGGGCTGGATTCCTGGGGAGGGGGGAGAGGTTAATAAATCAGGATGTAATTATAACTATTAGATTATTTCTGAACATAGAAGAACCCTGGGACAATTGATCAGATTCTTTTCTCTTGGATCAAAAGTACTATCTACTTGTAAAATGAAAAACAACATATCACATGACACTTATACTTCCCAGTTTTAAGCTTCTTACCCAGACACAAGGCTTTGGGATCAGCCTGTTCATCTCTGTGGCATTATCTGTCTATGCAAGGCCAGGAGGTTCTCAACACAGCTTCCCTTCTCCCAGAGCACCTGTCATGGCCAATGCTGTCTGTCCTAGACAGGTTACCAGACCTATCCTAGAAGGTTACCATCTTCTCTTCTTAGTCTTGCATTATGGCTCTCTACAGCAACACCCTGGGGAAAAAAAACAAACAAACAAACAAAAAAAAAACCACCACACATACTTGGTATCAAGTAAATTTTTTCACGTGTTTTCCAGACTTCAGAGAGTTTTCAACTTCTTTTTCTATTGTTTTGGTTTTTGGTCTTGCCTTCTTCGGTTTGTTCAACTTGGAAAACAGAAGGCTTCAAGATGACCTAATTGTGGCTTTCTAGTATTCCAGTACCTGGAAGGGAGCCTACAAGAAAGATGAGGAGAGACTTTTTATATTAATAAGAGAGAATGGTTTAAAACTGAAGGAGAGTAAGTTTAAACCAGATATTAGGAAGAGATTCTTTACTGGGAGGGTGGTTAGGCACTGGAATGAAAGTTTTGTCTAGAGAAGCTGTGGATGCCCCATCCCTGGAGGTGTCCAAGACCAGTCTGAGAAACCTGGTCTACTGACAGAAGAATTGGGACTAGATGATCTTTAGGGTTCCTTTGAACCCAGGCCATTCTATGATTCTCTGATTTTTATTGGCAAGGACTAAGTTTTGTCATAAGAGACCTCCCAGCTCCTGAGAGGCTCAAGACAGCTGAGTGCTACAGTAACATAAGTATTAGGCAATAGTTCGTATCTCCTTGTGCCCAGTGCAGTGGGGCTGGCCCCAGACATTTACCTTGTAGATAAGTTGTATAGAATGTTTTGCAACTTTGATTCATATTTACATAGTTCCATCCCTCCAAGATGATATGGTTTTAGAATTAAATAAAACTTGAGGTTTTTTCTATGTTCTTAAACCTAAAGTTAGTGTGTGCTGGGAACAGTCTAATAAATTGTTTAGTGTGAATCTGAGAAATTCTGGAAAACAATGTACCATTTCTGGCTAGTTCTGTGAAACTTTCCATCAAAACAGACAAAACTCACCAGAAATAGCATTTAAAAATACATCAAGGAGCTGATAGGGTATTTTTTCCCCAAGAAATCAGCACAACTGCTGACATCCAGTGCAATTTTTTAGTAAAAAATGAATTTTATTCTTATAAACAATAGTTCTATATCTTTAATTAAACCTAGTTAGACAACTAATTTAGATAACCTGATGGAAACTTATTAATGGGTAATCTTGCAGGGGTTCAGGCACAGTTTATAATTTTTACTTGTAAATTTACAAATTCAACCAAATCAAAAAAATCTCACCTAATTTGAATGTGTACACCACAGAGCATTTGTACCAAGCCACTCAAAGTACTCACTCACTTCAGACATAAAAGGATATATGGCTTTGTGGTATCTAAGATATTTAAAATGCATAGAAATTTAGTCAGTATTTTGACCTACAGCCTCCTAAGAATTGATTTTTGTGTGCTCCATATGCCAGAAGAATTTGCTGCACAATCTCTCCACAATAGAGAAGCCAGAAGGAAAGGCACCCTACGGGTTTTGTTCTACTGCTTATGGCTTATTCTCTTACCTCCTTCTCCAGAGAGACCCTCGACAGTAAGTCTGAGCCAGAGTTCAGCATATTTTTCACAGATCCAAAACTTTATTCAGGTCTTAAGGCATTTTTTTCTTGTAATTTCAAATATTTAGGCAATATTAAAGACTTAATAATGAGACTAATAGAAGTTAATAAGAGATAGCAAAGAGACTTCAATCCAAGCAGAGAAGAAAGCTCTTAGCTCTGATTGACAAAAGCTGGATGCAGTCTTATTATTGGTGGCATTAACTCTATTGACCAGACTCTAAATCCAGGAATATTAATACATGCAGAAATAAAAAGAACATGAGCTGAAATTCAAATTATTTCTGGCATCTGTGAAAAGTCTAGTCCTAATACCTTGTCAGGAAAGGAAGAGTTCGCAATCTGTGTAGTGTCAAAGCAAAATGTGTGCCCTTACAGATGATCTACTTTAATTTATTCTCTTTTATTATTTTAAAATTGTTGTTTATTAGTTAACCTTTAAAGTGCTTTTCTCAATAGAATTTTTTGAAATTGTATGCTTATAGTTTCAAATTCAATGAACAAACTGAAAAAAAAAAATTCCAAAGCATATGTTTAGTTAACATTTGTTAAAATATACTTCAGTACATGAAAACTATTTGACATACTTCTATTGCAAAAAACCCCAAAAACCTCTAGGGGAAATAAGTTAGTGTGCCATGCAAAAAAGTATTTTCCTAAATACAAAAACTTTCACTTTAATATGATACCTTGCAAACACTGACACACTGATCAAATATACTGTTTCTCCAGTGTTACCATAGCACTAATACATGCCCAAAGTGTTCTGAGTTGAGTTCTATATGCATAAAACTAGTCAATATTTTTAGTAACATTTTGTTCAGAGACTATCCCAGTTTCATCTGCAAAATTTCACAGCCTAATTTTTAATATTCCCACTAAATTTTAGGAAAAATGAGATGACAAAAGACTGTAGAAATTCCAAATTTGTAGAAAGCATGATCCCTCAAGTCTGCTCCCAGTAGGAAACTTTCATTTTTCCCTTCCCTCTCAAAACATAGTCAGTCCATGAGTAGGCAGGATTTTTTTCTCAAAGGTCTCTATTTTTCTCAAAAAAAGGTGATAAGGTTAAAAAGACTTGGGGATGGGCAGATTTTCACTCTTTAATTTTAATTAATCCCTAAAGTTTCTGTCCAGTGTTACAAGAACTGGTAGATCTGACCTTTCTCAAGTGTTCCCAGAGGAGAGGTAGATAAGGGATAGCTTTCAATAGCTGGAACTGTAGTACTCCTGGGCTTATTTCTCTCTGCTGAAAAGGCCAATTTGGAATACGGGGAAGCGGGGGGGTAGAGAAAAAAATATATAAAAAGAAAAAAAAAAAAGAAAAAAAAAAGAGGAGATGAAAAAATCAAAACTAGATACACTTAAAACCATATTAAAGTTAGTTGCCTAGCTCATCTAGTCAGTTATGCTGCTCTTTAGTCACTGGAAGGACATGTGATGTCAACTCAAGATTATTTTTTCCGTTTCAGGAAAATAAACAGAGAGGTGCTTAAAACACAGGATGAATAACCTGTGGCAACTTCAGAAGGGACTCCACCATGATGGGCCATCAAGATCCCTCAGGGTCTCAAACAGTGAGAGGATTCTATCAGAGCCCTACATCTCTTCCCAAGGGAATCTAGAAAGCGTATAATAGACTCTCAACACTTTAGCCAGATAATAGAGGAAAAGAAGCCTGCTCTTTATCTGATACTCAGTGGATAGGTACATCTTTCATGCAGTGATTCCCCCAAGCAACACAAAAAATATTCTCATATTCAGGAGGCCTCTCAGAGACAGTCCATCCTATTTTCCACGTTTCCAAATGCTCCCCCTTGTGCCTGCCCCGCACACACAAAGAGACAGGCAGGCAGTGCCGAGGGGCAGGGGCAGCGATCACTGTGGTGACCCTGTCTGCCAGTTATATCCAGAGGGAGCAGATCACAATTCAGGGCACTACAGGAACTTATCTGACTCCTGGATGCTTTACAGTTATAAGCCAGCAGGACAGGGTTTCCTTTCTTTCTTTTATTTCAAGCTATACAGCAGCACACAATAGCCTTGTCATGGACATGAAGGAAATGAGCTCAGATTGCTACCAGCAGCTCTTCTGTTCCTGTGCCACCTCTGTTTTCCTGTCACCTCTAGCACTCTGGCCAAGGACAAAGGCTCATAATTTGGTTCAACCACTGCCTCTAAGATCCCAGCTTGATCAGCTGTCATGATAATGAGTAGATGGCGGGAATAAGTTACAGAAAGAAATCCATGTTTCCACCACTGAGCACTGCTGTTAGTAGCAATCAAAACACTGCTTTGGAATCTACTCTCTCTGTCCAGCTGAGAGCTCCTGCCCAGAATTTCTGCCAGTTGTGTCCAGTTTGGCTTCCTCTCAGTCTTTTAAGAATTAACATGCTTAGATTGACCTCCATCAATTCTAAACAATTCTTGCATTAGAATATCAAGTGTCTATTCCACCTGTTCTGGAAGTATGTGGGGGCCCAATGCACATAGCCCAGTGTGAACACTTAAGGAAAGCCCTGAAACACTTGTAATAAAAATTTAACAGGGCTGAAGAAAGGTGACAAGCAGACAGAATAAGCACAGGGAAGCAATGACACGAGGCACAGCACAAGCAGACACAGTTTAAATGGAGGGAGTTTAAAGACCTGCAAATATCTAAGCAGCAGTGATCACCTAAGAAGAGGTGGCTGAATTTGAGAAGAGCACATTTTTTATTTGTCTAGGTCTTGGAGGGAAAAAAAGCACAGCTCTCAATTTATAGTAATTTTTCACTTTGAGAGAAATTTGCATTTTGTGTGAAGAAAAGAAGAAAATAGAGGTAAGGAGGTACTAACTATCACAACAGAGTATAATTAGCACTACAGTGAGTAAACAGCCCCCCTGCTTAGGGTGTGGGAAGTCCTAATAGAGACAAATAGCATGTCTGCCTGGCATGGTACATGAAAAAATAGCTTCAGCAGTTCACTGAATCATAACAGTTCACCTAATGTAATGACTGCAGAGAAAAGATATCTGTTCTAAAGGAGTGTTTTATCTATGTAGGACTTTTTTTGTCCTGAAAGCTGTCAGAATCACCATCCACCTGAATACTAGAGCCTATTCATTTGAGTTGAAGAACAAAGAACCACGTCTTGCCTATCTTTTTTGTTCAACATGAAAAAGTGTCTTGACCAAAAAACAAGTGCCAATCTTGTAAGTCAGCCCAAGCTTGACTTAATTTAAGGCCTTTCAGTAGATTTTTGATCAGATGTAGGTTTAACCCCAAACATCTTTCACAAGCACTTTTAGGACAGAACTAATAAATTCACTGCATCCCTTTCACACATGTCTAGCTCACTAGGAGGTAAAGAGTAAATCCTCTTCTTCTGTCCAAAGGGCAGAAACATTTCAGCAAAGCAAAAAGAATCTGTCAGCACAGGTACCACATAGGTCTACCACACCAGTGGCGTGCAAGAACAACTTAGTTTCATAATGGCCCAATTTTTGTATCAAGGCAAAGGTTAGCCATTCACAGCCCATAATGTGAAGGAAAACAGAGTCTTTGTAAAAATTCATTAAGTGAAATATATAAGGTAATGGCAGATACACCATTTAAAGGGTACTCTGGACTTTCTCTTGGGGTTTGTGTGTTGGAAAATTAGCTATCAGTCTTCCTCCAATGGATCCAAGCCACTGGTTTTCCTTTAACAGCAGTTCTACAGGTACATTGAACTGAATCAGTACAGAAAGTTACTGCTACTCCCCTGAGAAGACAGCTGAAATCACATGCCAATTAAATTTTTTCAATATGTTCACCTAATAGCAAAATATTACACAGCCCAGTAGTGTTCCATCTATATAAATAGCTTTCCAGAAATAGTGGCTCTGCTGTATTGGAATTTCCCAGAGGACCAGTTACTGTTGTTTTATATGTTAACACACTTGCTGTAGAGTGAAAGTACTGAAACTAAATACATTAGCAGTAGTTTTCTTATTGCCTACAAATGGCATTTAAGCAACAGTAATATTGCTTTAGATTTGAAAAGTTTGTGCTTTCAAAATTTTGGCAAGTTGTTGGAATAATGCTTTGCTCCATTCCCGATGCATAAATCTCAACACAGTGGGTATATTCTCAGTCAAATTACTGCAAGGAGAGGAAGCCTTGCTGTAGTCTGAGTGCAACGAGTTTGGCAAGACAGCTCTATTATTGTACTTTTTAATCTGACTTTTTTTTCCCCACTGCTCATCAAGAACAAGTAATCAGAACAGAAAACAATTCCAATATGTAAATTAGTATGTCTGATGTAGGGATCCAGTGCTTACAAAAAGTCTTGTATCAAAAACATTTCCTTTTCTAGTTCACTGCTGGAAATCCAAACCTTGAAATTAAAGAACTGCTTTTCTAATTCTAGTGTTATGTTAGTGTTTTCCTTTAACTATGCAGTACATAGGCACACGCGTATCTTGTATCTTTGTTTAGAGGCTGCAATTTCTATTAAATTTAATTACTTCTTTCTGTTTCTAGGGCAGCTTGAAAATGAAGACAGCTTCTATTGAATACCATAACATTCCACAGAAACATACATGCTAAAGGTGAGATGTTGCTACAAAATGAAGCCTCACCAAGGCACTGCATGACTGAACACAAAAACATGGAAGATGACTACAGTTGAGGCATCTCAATGCTAACAGCTTAGACTTTTAGCCTAATGAAGCCCATATTCAAAACAGTTGAAACCACAATCCCTCAATCACTGTATCTTGAAAATTTCATTACAGTCATTCTAAGGACTGTGTTAAGAGTTCAGAACCTGCAGGGTCAAACCTCTTAAGTAACGCTGACAGGCATTGCTTGAAATTTTGTTCAGTCATCTTCACTATTTTTTCCGGCATATGAATTTCAGGTTATGGTACTTAAATAAAATGGAAATAAGAATAGGAGCTAAGCATATACTGTGAAATTTCAGAATACATTATTTAAAAGATGCTTAATTATTGCTTAATAACTAATCATTGCTTAATAATTAATTTTTTAGGAAAGAGAGTAGATAACATCTATGTAACACAACTGAGGTATAGAGATATAGTGAATTCAAAGGATAAAATTATTTCACTCAGTAATTATGAAAGAGTGGATCAGTAGGTTCACAAAGAGTCACTAAACTGTAAAAATTCAAATATGAATCTGATTGCAGAAATCGAGCTCCAGCTCCTGGAGCCAGTGCCATGTGATACACAGTGATAGACGGTGCCATGTGACACAGGGAAAAGGTCTGACCCTGACCCAGTATATCATTAGAATCTCTGTATATCAAGGAACATGTATTGCTTGACTGGTTCTGCTGTGGCTATATACAGACTCTATTATTATTTATTATTTGCATTATGGTAGCTGCTTTCAACGACCAGGGCTTGAGTGAGCTAGTTATTACAGAGACATTTACAGGGCTCACAGTTTTCATGAGAGGCAGTATATCAAAAGAGACAAGCATGATTGGGAAGGATGAAATTACAAAGGAGCAAATCGAGCAGGGAAGTCTGCTGAAGTCACACTGTTTCTGTGTGTAAAATTATAATCATCTTAAACCATATTTCAAAACAACATTCTATATTTGGCAGGAAGAAGATATATCTGCACAACAGAAGATTTTTAAGAATTCTTGTTTGAGCAAAGTGTGCAACATTTCTAAGAATTTGTTCATCTTTCTGCACATCTCTCAGTCTTCTATGGAGGGTTTTTTCTAAACACATTTCAGTTTTAACAGATTGTGATCTATATTTGGGTCATGGACAGGATGAATAAATCACAGTCACCTAAATTAATTTTTTCTATGTAGTACTATCATTTTGTTTGATTCATTATCATTATGTACATAAGAGTTTTAAAAGGTAAGTAACATTAGATTATTGGGAGAAATAGATACCAAACACTCTTTATGAAACTGGCTTCTATTTCTTGTTTGAGTTTAATAAGAAAGTAGTTTTTGAATAAAAAGACTTGTAGCCTTGAACCAAACAATGCTTCTTGGAAGAGCCAGTCATTATTTTGTAGGATGTGATTTGAATATAGGGCAAAGCAAAAAAGATGTCTTTCAAGTGCATCAACAGCATGCTTCTGTATCAAAATTGTCAGCAATAATGACTAGAAGCACGAAGAGTGGAGCTCTGCATTTGGCATCATGTCAGCATAAGGAAAAAAAATTATGTTTGAGAAATCTTATTTATTAGAAATAGCTACATTCTTTGAATATATTTTTAGCTATGCTTTAAGATCATTTAGGACTTTAGGCTAAATCCCCAGATTTAAATTCTCTCAAGTATTAAATGTGTTTGAAAATAAAATTTCAACCCAGAACATAACTTCTGAAGTTTGCACATTAAATCAATAGAGTAAGCCCATATCTTCAATCCAAGCATACCAGTGTAACTTTGAACTGAACTGAATTTTGCAGGTTTTGCCCAAACACTGACTCCTATAAAATGTTTCAAATACAATCCTTAGAACTTACTGCCATCTTAGCTATGAGAATTAAAAACCAAGCTTCAGAAATTATTTAAAATTGTCTTTACAGCAAGTATTCACTGTGAAAATGTAGCTAGTTTTCCAAATCACCAAAAATTCTTTTACCCCTCCTTTCAGACATAATGATTAGGTTTCATACAATTTGAAAACTTCAACTATATATTTGCTTGAACTGTCTCTCTCCATTGCTAAAGAATTTTTTTCACCCTGCAAATTAATAAGCCCATCAAAGTCTTCTGGAGTAGATGGAAAAATAAGCAATATGAAAGGGGAAAGAAAATCAAACAGTACTTGGAAATGTTTCTGATTTTACAGTGATTTTGTTTGGTAGCTGAGCTTTAACCATAATTCCTTGATTATATGAAAATCCTAGTTTTCCTATTTTTCTTTTAATTTAAAAAAAAATAGTGCCACCAACTTCCTATTTCTGTAAATGTGATTAAAATTATATCCTAGAAAGATTCAATTCTTGTACATCCTCCAAAATAACTCCAAGTAATTTTTACAATTCCATTGCTTTAAAGCTACGGCCATTTTGAAGAGAAAATCAAAGCTGATTTCAGTAGTTTGGTGATATCTCAGTACTTGGATGTTTGGAAGCAGATGATTGAGTAGGAAGATCTACTCTGCTCTCTGATACAGCAAAGGCTCTGCTTTTAGCTTCATTGGAATATCTTATTGAAGACAAAATCTACCAGAAATTTACTGATGCATTAGGATAAAAAGTTCTTACAAATATCCCTGTTGTGGTGTCTGCAGCAAAGCTGAGATGTTTTTCAAAATCTACTTATACACATGAAAAAATACAGGAAACTCTCAGAGCTTCAGCTTCAACACTGCCCATGTAACTAGAACACCTGTCCTTCTCCAGACATCTTATTAATGATTGTAAATACACCTGAGTTTTAAGGTAAAAGTCAGAAAGAAGATGTTGAAAGCAAATAACTGACACTGCTTTGCTCAACAAACAACATACAAGGCTCTATCTGCGCATAGGGGGAAGTTGCTAAAAAAGAAAATATTTGCTGTTGGCTCACATGATACGTGAGGGAGAACTCTAAAACATCAACCTTCCTGACACTGATAAAAGTACTGCTTTTTACAATAACATAAGCAACTGCTAATTCAAATGCTGAAGATAAAGAACATCTGATTTGAAAAGCTTCTTCCTGCTTTGAATATTTTCCTTAGAATGGGCTATGCAGATAGTTGAACGACAATCTGTCTAAGAATCTTCTGGTACAAGGCTAAGCAAATTTGAGGAGAAAGACCAGATTGTATGTTTTGCACTCAATAAAACTGCAAATATTTCCATAGTGGACAATTTTGAAATCTGCAATGCTGCTACAGTTTCTCTAAGCTCTATGCTAAATAAATGGTAAATTTATATTTCTAGAAATTAAAGCAATCCTGTTATACTAAATGCTCTTAGCACAGTTACATAGAAATTGTATCAGGGAAACATTTCACTAGCAAATTAAATTAAAAAAACTTCCAGTTGAGTTTTCAAAAAGAGATCTTGAGCACTTTTTATTTTTATGATGGGAGCAGATGATCCTTTTGGATACTCTCTCTGAGGCTGAATATCCAATTCAATTACCAAAGAGCTGAATAGAAATTCTTATGAATAAACAAAAAGCCATTTCTTTTGACTCTTGAGCAAAAAATACTAGAGAAGCATTCAGAGTTCCTGTGTAACCATAATGACATTGGTAACCATTTCTAAATATTTCCAGGAACAAACACCTATCAGGATTGACCTAAAACTTGACAGAAGTAGATTAGGTAAATGATTTTTTGCAGCTCTGTGATCATTGCCATACATAATCTTAGGCAAAGGAAACATCTATTACTTTCTTGGGCATGCTTGTGCAGACTTCCCTATGAATTTGAATGGAGAATATTTGCTGAAATGTAACAAGAACCTTGAGATCTTTAACAATATCAAACCACTGTTATTTTTATGACTCTACAAACTGATATCCAAATCAATTATATTTGGACAGATTAGAGTGGAATAAGCATCTTCAGCATCGTCTAAACCTCTACTTTATTGTTTTCACCCAAATTCATCTCTGCTATAACTCAATTGATATGAATTTTTCTACAATTGCAATATATGTTGGTCTCAGAAAAGCACCTGAATTTAAATGCACACAGCTTAACATTTTGTAGTGCTTTCAATCCAGTACTAGACAAAGAAGGAAATGCCAAGATAAATTATTCTGAAGTTTGCCAGGTTTTAGCTGGCAAAAATCACTGGCTCGTGACACAAATCTTTGTGTGAAGGGTAGAGAGAACTACAGAAAAGTCAGTTTCTAGATTTTAGCAATTGAGACACTTTGCTGTAAATGGGCTGAACAAGTATTCTTTGACTTACTATTATTATCATGCACTCCAAATCCCCAAAATACAAATTCAGATGTGGGATCTGCAAAAGTAATCTAAAATCAAGTACGAGTTTCCAGCCTAGTTAAAAATTACCAGTTATTTTATCTTTGTGGTTATCAGCTGTATAGAATCTACATAGCCTTGTACTGTATCTACGTACATCAGTTCAAAGTATCACAAAAGCATTTCAGTTGCATTTCTACTTTCCTCTTTTGTGAATTCTTCTCGCCCGGGTCTCACAAAAGACTGTTAATTACTAAACAACTCACATATAAAGACTATTAATGATAACCTTGCATTGTCTCTGCTCTTGAGAATGTGTATGGCCTTATCCAGAAACTTTTCCACGGGTTTCATTACCTTTCCCAGCCCCTGTATTCATTTTAAAAGAGCACTGGAGTCAGATGTTAGCAAACAAAAGTTTTTAAACAAATACTTTTCTCCATTTCTTTTCCCCTCTGGGTCTGTTCCCAGACTACTGTATGAATTACTGGGTGTAGCCTGCTGTTATTACCCTCTATGGGAGAATTGTCATTTACTTTCTCACTACCTGGATCAGACTACAAGTTATATAACTGGAAGTTTCTGCAAGGGGAAGAATATTTTATTGTTAACAAATGAAACTTCCTCACATTGCTCAAAACTGCTCAAAAAAGGTTGTAGCAAATAACAACAAATATTTAATTCTTATTATAACTCTTTCTTCTCATCACAAGGTCACCTCTAATAGCCATTTACTGCTATCTTAAAAAGAAGGGCAAAAAATTATTCCCCAGAATTGTTAACCATTTGCCTCTAGGAAATGCGATAAAACATGGGTTCCCACTTTACAGGGAACTATACTGCTTTTTGTCTCTAAAATTAATAAATCCTAAATTCTGGCAGGAAAAGAACTAATAACATGACTTGTCTCCAAGTTCCTCTCAATTGCTATGGTATTGGGCAGTTGGCCCAACATCACAGCACTTTGTTACAGTTTTAAGCCAACCATTTACTCATTCCATGCAGCGTAGGAGCCTAACACTGCCTCCTCCAGTAAAATCTTTTCCTCAGTGGACTTCTGGCACCAGCAAGGTGGAGATACACTAGTGCTGTAATGGAAAATATCTGGTTCATTTGATAGGAAAAAAAAAAGGGAACTGAATTTAAATTAAAATCCTCTTGAAACTTTGAACTACAAAACATGTTCTGTTGAGAATTTAAGCAACCTCATATTATTAGCATTAATTTCAGATCACAAAAAACTCATGTGAAAAATAAAGCATTTTTTAAAAATTCCTGTTGATGTGGTGTTTTGTTTACTCGGAAGGCATATTTGACAAGAAAGAGAATTATAAAATTTTTTTCATTTCCCTTTTTTTTGACAAATATGTTATAACTTGTGGAAGAACTATTTCAAACAGAATTGCAGAAGCAGGTTTAGTAAAGATGGAAGTGAGCTCCAAGAAGAAAATATAAAGAGCAAAAAACCAAAGAGAACATTTAAGTGGTGCTGGATTAAGGCAACTGAGAACGTAAGAAACCATGAAAAAGTCAAAGACCAGAATATGAGAAAATTGAACTCTCTTGGAATTGCAGAAGAAGGTAATAAAGGGATTAAAAAATGAAGGCAATGAGAGAAAGATAAGACAATTTTTTAGCAGCATTTCAGGAACTGGATTCTAAAAGGCAAATGCTGTAATATAGGAGCACAATCAGTCCATGTAGTGAGAGTAGTTTAATAAGTAATAAGGTATAACACTTAATTCAAAAGCTTTGGCAGAGGTCACTTACACTATCCTCATACATGTTAGGGAAGCCTGAGTATTGTATTGCCTTCAGACAGATATAAAAGCATACATTTTATTAGTTTTGAATAATAAACACTAGGATTTTATTAAGCAATTAACTTTACCATTAAGCTTTTCATTATTCAGAGAAAAAGATACTACTTTTCAATATTAATTTTTTTCATGTTAAAAGACGCCATGACTGAAAGTGATGGGTCCACAATTAGTATGAATGTGTGTATGTATGAGAAACTTCCAAGGGCTGCCCTAAAAAGCATTTGAGAATCAAGTAACCATGTAACTAAAGGATTACAAGAGACAAGCAGATTACAAGAAGACTCTGAGTAAACAACTCAGAAGTAGTACACAAGCAATATTTAAAAAAATACAAAAACTATTAATCAATTAGTGAGCCAAATCAAAACTCATTCACACAAAAAAAATAGGTTTACTGAGTAACTTACACCAATCTGATGGTTTATCTGTTTCTACATATCTGCATTAATGGATACATTAATATCTCTATCTTTTCTTTCTTTTTTATGAGGAACAAGCATAGCTACAGATATTTCTGTAATAGAATTTCTTGAGACTGCAGTAAAAGGAGCAAAATTGCAAGAGAGAGGTGGGAGTCCACAGTGACTCATCACTAAAATGCAGAGAAATAATGAGGTGAATCAAGGGAATACAGAAAGAAGAAAGGTAACAGGACTTGTGGCTTTTAAATAGGCAGTTTCACAGGCAGTGGCAATGTGACATAGGGAGTAGACAATAAGTAAAGCAGAAGACCCCATAGCAGCATTCTGAGGTCTTGAACATTATCTTCTGTATTGTTTTGTTTTCAAAGAGGCAATATTGTGAAAGAGCTACCAGTTTATAACACAGAACTGCACAAAATGCAGAATGAACACAGGGATGAAAGGGATTCTATATAAACAGTAAAAAACTGTAGGCACGAAAAGCAGAGGAGATATGGCATGAGATTTACACAAAGAAAGCAACATGAAATGAAAGTACATTATACATCATTAGGTGTAAGCTGAGGGAAATATAGATCAATTATTTTAAGAGGACAGTTGAATAAATAATGAATAATACTAATAATGTCAAAAGATTATTACCGGTTTTGGTATGAGCCTTTGGACAAAAAAATTGATAGCAACCATGCATATAACAAACTTTATAATAGAGCAGTTCAGGTGAGCAAACAGGTTAAAGAATACTTAGAAATATGGGAGGTATTCCAGAGAGTAAATGGGGTGGATTTCAATAAACAACTTTAAAGAAAGTAGCAAAAGGGGTCTGTGAATCATTTGCAATTGGTTACCTAAGAGAGCTTGAAGGGACAGAGACAGAGGTGTCAGTAAAGGCTGGAAGGCTGGAGAACAGTAAATATAAATTCAGTCTTTTCTTTGTCTTCAGAATGAGGAAAATGTAAGAATGGACATAATCAATCAAAAAAGATATTGTGGAAAAGTATTGAACAATCACTCAGCTAGCCCCTGAAGGAAATGTGAAACATCCCAAAAGGAAGTACAAAAGTACACCCTGTCAAAATAATCTCATCTTCCACACTGTAGAGTCAATAGGGAAAGCAAAAGGTATTTCATATCTTCGTTATGGAAATGCACTGCAGGTAGGATTATCTTACAACAGTGAAAAGACTGGACAATAAAGCCCTTAAAGTGTAGTGTTCAGTAATTTCTGTCTATATCTATCAAATTCTTTTATAGGTTTGTTCTGGGCTTCCACTAGTAGCCTGAGTACTGGAGTAGAGAGCATACACAAATAATTGCAATGAGTGCAAGTGGGATAAGAGGAAGCCCTTTAGGAAAAGCAGCTACCTTTAGAATTTTTTTGTTCAACTTACAAAACAGTCTGAAATTAGTAAGACAAAATAAAACTAAAGAGGAACAAAAAAACCCAGAAAAATGCTAATGATGGGTTAAAAGCATAATAGGAGGCTGAAAGTAATTCAATATATATTTTATTCTGACATGAATCAGACATGTCACTATAAGAGTCTTGTTTTTCTGCTGCCACACCTCCTCCCTTTTGCAAGGGAAAATCATTGGTATAGCTATTCTCCAAACCATATCAAAGACACAATGTAGGTGAAAACCTCTTTTGGCAGATTATTTTCAGTTCAAAGGAGAGACATGAGAATGGAGAGAGGAAGGCTGCAGAGAACTGATTTATTATGAGTTTATTGACATTTTAAGTTGGATTCATTATATAATACATATTTGAAAAAGTACCAAGAGGAAGGCCAGGTGTAAGACATCAGACAAAGCAAGTCACACTGATGAGCACCTGTTCTCCAGCCCTCCACTGCAGCTCAGGAAAGCACATCTAAGAAAGGGGTAGATGTGGAAGGAGTCCAGAGGAGTGAGTGAAGGTAAGTCATTGAAAGAACTGAGGAACTCCTAGCATTGACGGGGTTGGGCTGGAATCAGTATTTTACAGTCTTGATACACTGGAGACTATTTTGAGTACCTCAGGTTTCTTATAGGCATGTTTTGATATTTTTAAAATTTATTTTAAACATTTTATATTTAAAATTTTATAATTTTAAAATGCTTTCGGTTTTTTGAAAAACACTTCATTTTTTGAATTTACAGGAACTGTGTACCTGTGTATATCCTTTATCACGTCCTGTTGTCTCTATTCTATGTAACACAGCAGCATCCACCAACTGTCCATGTAACTATGAGTTACATTCTAGTAATCTGAACTTAATCTTATATATGTTTCTTCATTTTCTGAAAGCTTTTCCAAAGGTGTCATGTTTAGAAAACCTTATCACATTAAAATAGAAATTAATGCATTTTCAAATAAGCCTGTTTTCAGTTTTTTTCAACAACAGAGGTGCTGGCAAAATTTCCATAACTAAGACTTAAAAATTACTGCAGAATTACCAGAAATCTTCAGAGAAGATGGTGATATGAAACATTGGTATAGGCAGATTCATGACATCTTGACTTTTACAGCTGCTAAGAGTATATTCAAGAGGCTGTTGAAATAATGGTTAAAGAACTCCACTGAAAGGTAGTCTGCTGCCAGAAATAAAATTCTTGGGTAAAAATCATGAGCAGCTGCCTGGAAAGATATTTCTGTGAAACCTGTGTAATCAATTTTTAGCTTACTAGTCTTAGTCCGTTTGTGGGACTCTTAGGAAAGACAAAAATAAGTCCTTTAACATGGTCCCCCCCAATATACCTTTCTCTAAATTGATGAGAGACAGGTTTAAAGGACTGACCATTTGGTGAAGAAGGAATTAGTCGGACAGTCCAGATGGGCATCAGGGACAAATGGTGTCCATCACAGGTCCATATGGGGGTAAGTGCTGTTTGACATCTTTATCAATGCCATGGACAGTGGGACCCAATGCAGCCTCAGCAAGTTTACAGACGACACCAAGCTGAGTGGTACAGTTGACATACCTGAGGGATTGGATGCCATACAGAAGGGTGTGGACAAGCTCAAGAGGAGGGCCCATGGGAACACAATGAGGCCCAAGGTGCAGGGTTCACCATTTATTTCAGGGAAACGCCCAGTATCAGTACAATCTGGAGGATGAACAGATCGAGAGCAGTCCTGTGAAGAAGGGCCTGGGGTGCTGGTAGATAAGCAAGAGTGTGCATTCACAGCCCAGAAGGTCAGCAGCATCCTAGGCTGCATCAAAAGCAGTGTGACCAGAAGATCAAGGAAAGTGATCCTGCCCCTCTGCTCTTCCCTTATGAGACCTCAGCTGGAGTATTGCAACCATCTCCAGAGTTCTCAGCACAATAAAGACATGGAACATGCTGGAATGGTTCCAGAGGAGGGTTGTGATGATAAGCAGAGGGCTGGAACACCTCCTCTATGCAGGCAGTCTGAGACATGGAGATGTTCAGCTTGGATACGAGAAGGCTCTGGGGAGATCATATGGCAGCCTTAGAGGGGGATTATAAGAAAGGTGGGGACAGACATTTTAGCAGAACCTGTTGTAAAAGGACAAGCAGTTATAAGGATGGTGAAACACTAGAACAGGTTGTCCACTGGGAGATGGGATGTCCCATCCCTGGAAATATTCAAGGTCAGGCTGGATGGAGCTTCAAGCAATGTGATCTAGTTGAAGATGTCTCTGCTCGTTGCTGGGGATGCTGGACTAGCCAACCTGTAAATGTCCCTTCTAACCCAAATCATTCTATGATTCTATGATTTGATGAGACTGCTAAAGGGCCTCCAAGGGTGAGGTGTTGAAGAGAAGGCTGGGAAGAGCAGTATTCGGTCTAGAAAATAGTCATCCAGTTATCTCCTCATGCAGAATGTAAATCTGTATTGAATCACATCATATTATACTGGAATTATTTCTCTATTCATAATTTCAGCATCCCACTTCAGCGTAACATAGTTATGTTCAATTTACTGACTCTGATGGCTAAAATTCTGGGAAAACTGCACTCTCTTTTCTGAGGTGGAAAAAAAGGAAAAGAAAAAAAAAAAAAAGAGAGAGAGAAAAGGCTTATGAGCTTCCCTAAGGACGAGACAGAAAAATAGTTAATCCCATCTCCTGTTTTACTAAAAAGTGAAGTCGATAAGTATATTTTCAGGGTTCAGTCTCCAATTTCCATTTCTTTAATTTGAACCTCAAAGTACAGGAAAAATAACTTCAGCCAGGCCAAATATAAAATGTATTCTCAGTCCCAAAAAAAGTTCAATGTTTTCTTGGCTCTTGTTCACAACTCTGGAACAAGCTATTCTGTTGGCAATGGTTAGGGCTCGATCAATAATTATCTTTGTCCTAATGTTTTGCTTAGGTGGAAGCAGAATGAAGGGTCATTCTTGCCTCTTTAGTGAAGAAAACAGTGAAACAAATAAAAGGAAAAAAGAAAATTTTATTTATCAGAAATATTTCTTGAACTGGTGATTACCATAATACCACCAAGCATTATAATAACATTAAATATTCTGGAGGGACCCTGGGGTTTTGGTGACCTGTGATAGGGAGGAAATCCTCTCTCTCTTCTCCATTTCAAAACCTCTTTCTGCATGGCTGGTCCCACTGGGGGTGCTTGTCACTGAGGAAGCTTGCAGATCCCAGAGACAGCCCCAGTCCCTGCCACAAGCACCAACTCCCCTATCCCCATGACAGGATTCCTCATCATTAGGAAAGCTCTGCTCTGCCATTTTTTTGCTGATGCTTTCTGTCAGCAGGGAAAGTTAAGAGAGATGGGAAAGCAGAAAAGAAAGTGGTGAAAGCACCTAATAATTTTCTACTAAAATAAGGTTGTCTTGAATCTGTGCAGGTAGCTCACATGTCTATTCTCCTTTTAGTAGTGTGAGTGATTATTGAGTTAGTAATTGTGCCTCTGTCTTTGTGAGTGCTTTGGGCTGAGCTGCAAAAACCAAAATGTAGTTTAAATGCTCATAAGTTTGAAACAGCCCAGGATCCTAGGTATGTCAGGCCAGCTTTCCAGAGATCTTCCCCTCATCCTGCCCACAGCACAGAACCCCACACCCATCCCTCGGTGCCATCAGCCCCTGTCCCCAGGATGCCACAGTGGGGCTGGTCTCCAGCTTCTCAGCCCAGCCCTGCCCAGCCATGGGCTATGGGCCAGGCTAAGCTGGGCCCAGCCTCTGCCCAGCCTCATCCCCAGGGAAGTGTCCAATATCTGGGGCTGGTGTTGTTTGGTGTCCCTGGCTGCTCTGGTCCCAGCTGGGATGGTGGAACGAGCCTGGCTGCCTATCCCTGCCCATGCTGATGAGGTCTTCAGAGACTCCCAAGGGAACTCATACCATTAGCATGCCTGTATGCAGACACCTGCATTGCAGACAAATAAATGCAGATGTTTTAATCTGAAGGTAACTTTCATTCCTGGAGGGCATTTCAAAAAAATATCTTGTATGAGGTTTCCTGGACAAAAAATCTGTTTGACTTTGACTAATGTGAAGTTTTTATTGGTGATATGGAACTTGATATAGCTCAGTACTACTTCTTAAAACCCTGCAGTTTTCCTCTGGGTGAAATTCCTGGACTTCTAAATCATTCAGCAAGATGAGTAACATGACCCTGTCAATCAGCTCGGTATCTCCTAAAAATCCATAAAGGTTTATTAAACTTTTGAAAGGCAATAGTTGCTCTCTAATTATATCAGAGGCTTTGTTTCTCTGAAGTAACCAGCAGGAATACTGGAGCAGAAGGATCTCAGAGGTGCAGCTGAAGTCATAAATGGATAATGATGATTTTTGTAAGATCTCCCATGTTTTCTGAAAAGTTCTTCTTTAAGATTATATGAGCTCTGTATTTCAGTTGCTACTGTCTGTATTTCATTGCATGGAATTATTTTATAAAATAAAAATCTTATCTGGGAACCACAGTCTGCTCTTAAATGCATTGACTCTTGGGCAGAAACAGACCTAACATATATTTTAAAATCTGAATGACAAGAGCCTTACTAGCATTTCATCAAGAATAGGTTTTCAGTCTGACATGTCACGTTTTCCCTGTGTAGAAAAATAGCAAGTTTACCACTATAATCAACTAGTGAGGTGTCATATTCCCAAACAGATACAAATCACAGTTTATGCCCATGAATAAATGCTGCAGCACCATAATTAAGAGGAGCGAGAGGCAATGCCTTTATGGTCCGGTGAGCAGTGACTTGAGCTGATGTACAGTTTTCTGATTTGTTCTGAAGATGGTGCTGCTGCTAGCACTTGAATTGTCTCTGACTGTGATTATTTTTTTTTTTCTCAATTGCTCTCTACAGAAGGTTAATAGTAGGTTTAGAATGCCAAAGTTTTGTAGCCAGTGAATCACCATTTCAGATTTGTCAGTTAGTGATGTGAAACCAGCTGCTATTTTAAGTGGAACACTTACGCTTGCCCTCCACCTCACTCCACAGATGCTCTTCAGTTGTATGAAGAAATTGATCATTTTGTTTCTTCTGCAAGCCTTCAGAATGTCACTAATTTCTTATTTACCACAAATTTTTCATTTTGTGTAAGTAACACTGTAGAAGCGTTATAGTTACCCTATATGCTCTGCACTGCTCTCACAGCTGGATAATGAAAGAATGAATGATATCCAGCACTGAATTAAAATTCATAAGTATGGAACTTGTAGACATAAAACTGCATCCTGTCTATAAATATCCTGTAATGATGCTGTGAATTACTATATTTAAGTTATTTCCAGGTTAAAAATTCATTACTCCTGCTATGAAGAACAATTACAGACAGATTAGTAAAACCAAGCTGATTTTACAATTATTATTTTCTTCTGACAGTCATGCTATTTGCGTTTTGTATTCCCGTCAAACTAGACAACTTTTATTAGGAAATGTCAGCCTGAAGCAGCTGCAAAGAGTCAGCAGCTGAGATTTGCCTTGGTTTCCTTACTTCTTCTGGGGATTTTCTGCTCTCTGCTGCACATTATAAATATTAACATAAAGGAGCAAGATGAAGCTTTAGACATTTTGATCAACCTCAAGAGGAGTCACTGTTGACAGGATTTGACCAAAACCTTCTGTTTTCAGACCAAAGAGAGAAATGGCTGTCACTACAGAATAGTGACATTTTTAAGCCTGCTTGCTCATCTTTTTTTTCTTACTCTATCATTATGATACTACATCATATATGCTCCTCTGATCTCCAGTTTCTCTCTGCTCACAGATCATTCTACATTCACCTTTTGATAGGTCATTGCAACAGTGATGAATATGCACAAAGTTCAACAGCTACAGTGTCATTTTTATAAGTAATGGAAACACAACTACTTTAAAATAACATCTGACTCCAAAAAAGAAAATTTATGATTTCATTGATTACTTAAAAGAAACATGAAAATATCTTTCCCAAATTATAATTTAAAAATTGTGGCTTTTAGTTAGCTTCTTTGTTTTTCAGGAAGAACATTTTAATGGTTACTCAGCTTGAAATAACTCTCTATATGATGTGAGAGAAATAAAGATCTCATAAGCGAGGAGACTGATGCACTGTGTTGGTAGTGCTGCCAACTCGTCTTTCAAACTATATATCAGTTGCAAGTAATTGAAGCCCATCAACTGAGAGATTTTAATATATCTTTCAAATTTCAATCCAGATTTCAAGGATCCATTGTTGACGTCCTTTATTTAATAGAAGAGCTAGATAATATACATTATTATCTTACATCCATCATCATGGTACCTAAAATCATGGATCAAATTTGTCATTCACCTTGGAGACATCCTTGCTAATTCTAAATGCTTAACAATGCCAAATAACAGGAAAATTAACTTCTATCCCTTCCACACAAAATTAACTCTGATAAAAACTAGGTAAAAAATAATCAGACTAGTATTAATTATTTTCCACTGTGTAATTATGTATTGTTTAAAATTGTGACTGACACATCTTTGGGCTCAGAATAAAATGTTATTTATACATAGTAGCATAGGAATATAAATTACTCAAGATAAAGATCACTTGGTATAGAAAGAGTTAAGATAGTCATTTCATGAAGGTTAAGAATTTCCAAAAAAAATCCTAAACACTTTTTAAGAGTATATAGAATCACCAGATACATCAAAGTCTTATTTGAACAAAACAAACAAGTATCTGATTTCTCTTTAAAGCTGGCATAGATTAATTCAGTACTTGAATCTTTGTCACTGGTACTGATGAAGGACAGATATCCAAAAGTCATTGGATTGATTCTCCGTTTTAGAATCAGCATTTAGACTGTTTTTCCATCATTTCTTAAGCTTTCCAAATTGGATTACTAAGGAAGTATTATTAAAAGCATACCTTTGCAGAAATTCTTTATCTGTATGTACTTTTTTTCTTTTGCTTTCCATCCTCAAAGTACTGAAGCAGATTAAATAGCCAAGTATAAACTTTTCTGAACCTTAAGAATGTTTTGTCTGGATTTGATTCAAAGTCAGGATTGATTCTTTCAATCGATAATTTTCTTTCATAAAAATGAGTTAACTCCTCTCAACATACCATGTCTGGTAGTGTAATACACATCCTAATGGAGACATGTATCTTAAAAATATTAAAGTTCAAATTAATAATTGCTTTACGTAAATAGTTGCTGTGGGGAAGAGGAGGGAATATTACATGTCAGCTTTAAGAAGCAGCTGAGATTCAGTGTGAAGAATATGTGGCTGATCTGCAATAATTTATGAATACTCTATATTGCCTAGTTGTGACTGTATTAGCTTGCCAGAATGTTTACTATATGCATATGTTGATTTACTTTTGTAAGAGGGTAGTTAGAAAACTGCCAAGAAGGGAAAATAAAGATTCTCAATAAGCATCCTGCTGGTAAACATTTCAAAGGCACTATGAAAAAAAATCTGAATTATTCCAGGGACCAGTCAGGTAATTTCTTTTCCTAACACTTAAGAGCAGTAAGATCAGAGTAACAGTAACATAATAAAGCAGTCATTTTAGAAAGAAGGTGGACACTTTATTACACAAGATTAAATTTTGAGCTTCCGACAGTGATAAAAAGAGGCAAAATCTATAGGAAAAAAACCTTTCTACTAAGCATTTTAGCTCCAGTGAGGATGCAACTGACCATAATTACCTTTTCCATGGTTAAATTAACATTGTGAAAGGTGCAGAATCCTGACCTTATTTGGTACAGACTATAAAGAAGAAGTATCACTTTTAAACTCCCTTTTACAAATTAAAACCATATTTAAATTAAGGTCAAGCCATCAGTACATGTAGACGATGGTTTTTGCAATGCATTTTGTTTTTTCTAACTTAAGTGATCACTAAGATTGATGACCAGTAAAACCAAATTGCACTGCAATATGAAAGGACACATATTTTTACTGGCTTTGCATTGTTGGGTTTTTTCCTTCCTGCTGTTTTTTATTGTACTCTCCAAAGCTTATAAAGGAAAAGTGTTTTTTAAATGTTTTTCTGTGTTTAAACTTCTCCCTTCATGAAGCAGATCACCAAACAAAATTACTGCCCTCAAACTTTGATACAATGGAAATTAATTTTATTGAGTTAGCTTTCATAAATTTTCTCTCATTAGACAGTAGTTTTAAGAAGTTTGGGCCACAATTAAACTACAGGGATAGGAGCATCAAAATCCTGTAATTAGCAGCCACAGGATCTTTGTAAACAGGTAATGTCAAAGGAATCAGAGGCAAGCTAGCATGAAATAGTAAAAACAAGTGGCTTCAGCAGCAAGTAATCAGCATCACGATAGGGAATATTCAGGAAACAAAGAGAATTAATTTTGAAAGTTTTAGTCCTTCAGACTGAAAAAAAAAACCAATCCACACACTTCTGCATATCCTTCAATTTACTCGTGTGAGTAGGAGCAAGTTGACTAGAAAGTGCAGAAAGTTAAAGAAAACTTGCAAACAATTCCAGTTGCTGCACTGATGTTCCAGTGGCAACAAGATCAAACAAGCATGCAAATTCTAGGAATAAAGGCATGCACAGTTAGCATAGATGCACTTCAAATCAGGAGTCTCTAAGTGCTTGGGGACAGAAAACCAGAATCAGAACATGGTACAGTCAAAACAAAGGAAATTAAAAGGCCTAATACTCTAAAGTGACTTTCTGAAGTGCTGCATAGCAGTCTCAGGAGGTAAGCACAACCCTTTATAAAAGAAGAACAGAAAGACAAAAAAGCTCTAAACCCAAAGTATTGCTCAGTAAGGAAGCTGTTCTGGCCAGAGAGCAGAATCAAAGTTCTGTGAAGGCAACCAACAAGAAAGTAGAAGATAGGTCATGAGGTGTCAAAATGTGTACATTAATTAAACACACCTTAATTAAGATGTAAGCTTAAGAAAACACTAGGTACAGAAAATATATATCCAAAAAACCTTTGGGATTGTAGAGGAGACTGGAGTATTTTGATCTCTCTCAAAATTAGGGATGCTGATTCCACAAACAAATAAATAGTAGGAAACTCACCCTGATGAGAGCAGAGTCTGAACACTGAGAATGAGAAGGACTTTGCAAAAGCAGAACTATCTGAAAGCATATGAATAAGGTAATTTAAAACTCAAAGGGATATACATGACTGAGCAAAGCATACCTAAAAGGTTTAGCCGAGTTTGTCATGCAATATTTCAGCAGCTTTCTACACTGTATATTGCACTAACCTGCATTAACTTTGCTTTTCACTTTTGTCCTGAATGAGTTCTCCCAAGGAAACGAGACACACATACAGAACAAGCAGTTGTTTCTATAGGAAAAAAAATGAGCAAGGTCACCCCATACTGTGTAGAAAGAGGCATTAATGGCATCACAGTATCTTCCAAGAACAAACCCATTTATGTATGCCACCACACTGAATTCTCAGCAATCACAGCACTACAGCAAAATTTATCAATATGCAATGTATTTCACTTAGAGCAAAATTTTAGTACTGTTTTTGACAGTACCTTGAGGTATGCTTTGGTAAATGGTAGCTTACTAAAGGTAGCCTAAAACCATAAAAACTGGATAAGCACACTTGTTTAATTTTCTTTTCAAAAGACTAAAGTATGAAATGGAAAAATATATATCATGTTTTACCTAAGCAACAATATCCTTTTGTGGTTGACAAAATATATAGAAGACGTTTCTTAAAATCAAGTTGCCTGCAGTCAAATACATATAGAAAATGAATTGTCTGCAACTTTCTCGCAAAGGGAATAACTTCCATTAGGTCAGACTAATGCTGCCCCCATTGACTTACAGGTTATAATTTAAACTTAGCTCCTAGTTCTTTAACTGATTTCAGACTCCTGCACATAGTGAAGGTAAGTGTGAGGACATTGACTAGAGCACACAGCAAGTTCTTCCAGGGGTAACTCATTTTAGTAATACTGAATAGAATCCAAATAGAATATGTGTTCAAGGTAGATTGAGTACCTGATCCCAATGTTACAGTGCATATAAAAATATATACTGTATACATTAAAATGTGCATTATATTAACTTTAAACAAGACACCAGTACTTTTGAAACCAATGGACTTTTCAATGTACCTAATGACTTTAATGTTTGGGACACTGAGTAGCCCTTTTTTTTCCCAAATATTATGTTCTCTTGCTATTTTCTGAAGGCCAAAGACAACATATATAGAGGTGCATAAACTGCTTCTGCCAGCGTACTTGGTTCATATTTGGCATTAGCCTACCTCTGGTATGGGTTGCTCATGTTACAAATTTCTTTAAGCAGGCATGAGAAGTGTTGCACAATTCAACTTCCTCATGTTCCTCTTTTATCCTAATGCCCAGAGGAATCATACTGGTTTTCAATAGGTATAGATAAGGATGCCTCAGGATATTCTGTTTCTGCCAGGCAGGCCTGTGAAGATTTCGCATGGGCACTGATAAGCAAATGAAGGAGACTGGCCTTTGCTGAAGTCATATAGGTATGACTTACTCATCTATTCACTGACAATTACTGATTCATGCACTAATAATTGCTCTGCATGAGTTGGTCTGCAGCAATATGCTGTGTTTCCATTTTCCTCTTTCCCTATTCCCTACTCCTAGAAGTTTACCTGGGTTTTCTCGTTGTCTGCATGATATCTTGTACTGGGTTGCAGTGTAGGACGTACACAAAGTATTTATTCTATCACCATCTTCATGAGCTGTTGAAAGCAGGTGGGGCAGTGTTTTCCCAAGCCCCTGCCTTTGGGGTGCCTTCTGCTAATGGCCCGTTAACACCTGGCCCATGAGTCACAGGTAACTCCCTCCAGGAGTTATCTCTGTTAATGGGCCATCAAGGACCCACTTCACAACTCCTCATCCCATTGTGAGATGCTCTGCCCAGGGGGAGGAGCCAAGCATTCTCACCTGGATATAAGCTGGTATGTGGGACAGTGCAAGGAGCACTTACCCACTGGATTCCCAGAGGACCAGAGCTACCAGAACTTTCTACAGGATCACTGCTTCAGGAAGAGCACCTCACCTGAACTGCTTCCACCATCCTGCTCAGGTTGTATTCTGACTCTGTCAGTGATCCTTTGTGTTATTGCATTTATTTTATTTTAACCTTTTTACCTTTCTTCTTATTAAATTATATCTCTGACTTGGAGCCTCTCATTCGTTTTGCTTTTCAAACCACAACATATCTGGAATTCTCCCAGAGCCCCAAGATACCTGTCTAGTTCTGAGGCATAGAAAATGTAGATGGGCAAGTATTTCTCCCAATGTCAGGCTGGAGGGTCAGGCCTTCAGAAGACAACACCATCCTCAGGGAATCCAGGTTCAAAGATCTTCCCTAGGACTGAGTAAAGAGGCTCTTCTGTTTAGGGCTCTGGTTTCAGTAATCACTATAAATAATACATAAGGTGATACTACAATCAATTAAAAACAAAAACCAAACAAATAACACCCCCACTGCCCCACAAATCTCTTTAAAAGACTAACGTCAGATATCAATCGACAAGGTACTGCAACTCAGAACTGAAACAGAGAAAACAATTTGTTATTTTCTTGAATGCTGAAAAGGACACCAGTGAGAGCTTTAGGGAGGCACCAGTGCTTTAGGGAGACACTGATGTGTTTGGGTAGGACTTCAGGGGGCTGCCACCCATGGCTTAGTACTCCCTGTGCACTCACTTGGAGACAGAAGCCTACTTGGAGACAGACATCTTCTGGTGTGCAGATTCCTTTCAGGAAGCCATAATAGTCTCTGATTGCTGATGCCCTTCAGTCTTTTACTTGATTGATTCCCTAACCCATAGACACTATCATGAAAAATATCCAAAATAGAAAAGCAAATAACCTTTATTTTTTGCTCGTTAATGTGAAAAAAAGAATTTTTATCTTCCTTAATTCTAAATATGAAACAGTCATTTTACCCAGGCACTTTATGTGTCATGGACACTGGACACAGCACATTTAAATACCTTCAGGGGTCTATTTGCTGATAAGAAGCAATGCCAATACAGTCATTATACTCTTCACAATTTAAATTCATTTAAACATGGGAAATAAAGGCAGGCAAAGAACATGAATGGAAACAATTACAATGACAGGCAAAAAGCAGATTCTATATATGGGGATCTGTCAGGCTGCTTCCTCTCCCTTTCTGCACTTTTTTCTCTTCAAGCGCTACTGAATTATTATTTAGTCAGCTTCTCTTACTCTGTCAACAAACTCACTTAGCTCATCAGTGCTTTCTATTCCCTCTTCAGCAAAATAATAAAAAAAAAATGTTACTTAATAAGTTTTCAAGGACTAATAACTTCAGCACAGGTTTTCTTGTTTAAGCAACATAAACTGTTTAATCTGGTAGGGCAGAAACTAGGTCCCCAGATAAACTTCAAAATCTGACTAATAAAGAGATAAAGGATTCATCTCTCAAACAAAAGGTTTATTTGACCATGAGGGAATAGGGGGGAAAGTTAAGAATCTAAGCTAAAGGTACATGAAAGGAAGAGAGAAGATGGAATAGGAGGGAGGTGAGAGAAACACAACCTTTGCAAATGTCCCAGGTTCCTTCTGAAGCAAACACAGTAAAAAGCCCTGTATGCATTTAGGCCCCATCAATTTGAATAACCCAACTGTGATCAAAGCAATTATTCATCAGAATCAAATCAAACCCACACAGAAGTGTTTGGAGCATAAGAACTGTTATTGCAACAAGATGACTGAAAATACAGAGCCAAGAAAAGCAGAGCTTCAGCAGAAGTTTAAACTTTTTTAAGGAAAAATTTTACTGCAATAACTAGTAGACAACCAATACTTTCCTAATTGACTCTTTCCTTTGCATTTTTGAGTTTGCTATATCACAAGTATTTCCTGGAAATACAATAAATTATGCAAGGTTTCAACTGTAATTTTAATATCAGAGGGTCAAATACTAGTTCACACAAGTAATAATAAACTTGCAGCCAAAATCATCAAGAAAAACATTGAGGACTGACAAATTGCATAAGGAAAAATGTGATATCCTGCTCTCCTTGAGAGAAAAACTGCACTGGCAAGGTCACTAAAAAGGTCTCCATTTAGCTTAAGAAATAAGTCAACAATAAGTTTCATAATTAAAATTAAATTTAAAAAGAAAACATTGAATAATCTAGTAAAAACAGTTTGGCTTAGCAATTTGGAATAACTTAATAAATTGTGCAGAAGCATTTGGACTAAGTATACTCCTAGCATCAGCACAAGCACATTCTTTGAGTAATACAGGATTAACATTGTCAATGACTAAAACATCATCACTCTGGCAACAGAATATAAATGGCTTCTCTCCAGCAGATTTATTTAAGTGATAAACCCATCTCTTGTCAGAATATATACATTACTTGGTCTTTATTTTAAAAACATTGATCTGAAAACAATATTGAAATCTTAAGTGCAGAGAGAACACTGGAATATTAAATTACACGGTTGCAGAAGGGGCTGTTGCAATCTTTTGCCATGAGATAATTAGTTTTACTTCCATCTTGTTCAAATTCACTTTAAAAATAAGGTGTTCAGTTCTGAATTTCTGCCAAACACTGCGACAAAACATAGGCTGCAGCTGAAGTATCAGGAAACAGAGAGAGGGAGCTGGGAGCCATCAGCAAAGCAAAAGAACATTATATCGTGATTGTGAAAAATTGAAGTAGGAGACAGCATATAAAGAGAAAAAAATATAATTGTTGTTCTGCAGAGCCCTGGGACGGAGCCATTCCACAACAAGCCAAATACAAAGGAAGAGGAGGGAAGAATTTGGTCAACAATCTAATGATGATCTCAAAGATTTTAACATAGCCTTGATAAGGTATAAACAGTTGCCAAAGTGGCAGAAAAATATAGTTCAGCAGCACAGAATATTAATTATGGCACTGAATAGAAGGTCTGGTTTAAAATAGAGATGCACATGCCACGACAAATAAGTAAAGATAATGAGAAAGAAGAGAAGACCTGTAGGAAAGTATAAACAATGTCTCAGCAATTACCAAAAAATGAGAAAAACAGTGGTTTTCTTTTTTTACTGCCATGGAAATGATCTCTTCAATTAACAGATACAGAATGGAACACAAAACAAGGAAGACAGACAGCATGTAACATTACAAAAGCTAGCCTAAGGTGGCAGCAGGTAAAGCTTGTTACTGCTCAGTACCCATTGGTATACCAGCTATGTTGACACAAACAAATTCCTAATGGTCACAAGAAAATAGCCCAAAGTCAATAGAGTGAACCTGTACTTTACCACCTGTTTATGCTTATAGGCAGCATTAGAAAAGAATAAAGATTAAATAGACAGATAAAATGAAGAGCTGGAAAGGGACTTTTTACATGGGCATGTAGTGCTAGGACAAGGAGAAATGGCTTTAAACTAAAAGAAGGTAGATTAGATAATAGGAATAATTAGATACTAGGAAAAAAATCTTTGCTGTGATGGTGGTAAGGCACTGACACAGGTTTCCTAGAGAAGCTGTGAATGCCCCATCCCTGGAAGAGTTGAAGGCCAGGTTGGATGGAGCCCTGGGCACCTTGATCCAGAGGAAGGTGTCCTTGCCAGTGCTAGGGGAGTTGGAATGAGATGATCTTTAAGGTACCTTCCAACCCAAAATATTAAATGATTCTGTGAACCTGTAACATGGGAAATTGAGCACATTTTCACTCTTGCAGGCACCATGTGTGAATGGAGAATGAAGCACTTGGACAAAAGCAGTAGGAGGAATTCAGTACATTTGTTGACTGCAGAATTTTCACTTGTGCATAATGCAGGAGAGATGGTTTGACAAGCACCTTTCCAAATACTGCATTTTGCTTTATTTTGCAAATAAATTTTAAAATGCTTGCAAAGCACTTGGTAATAAAATACTAGCAAATATCTGCTACCAAGACAAAAAATCATCTCATCAGCAACTGAAGGATAAGTGCCTCCTCTTGACTAGGAGATGGAGAGCTATGGAGTCCTTGAAAGATATTATATTCAGATGCAACAAAGGACTTGTAGTAAGGCCAGTTAAATATCACACACATCTGTGCTGAGAACAGAACCCAGAGCTACAGAATGACACTCTGCCCATGCAGCCCACACTGAGCAGGATGCTCAGGATTTATCAAAGGAGTATTGGTGGCTCCACATTTCACATAATATAACTGCCCTAAGGCTGGTGTGCTCCTCTGGGACAGGGAACCCTAAATTCAGTGTCTTCCTTATCTGACTGTCCTACTGTCTTTCAAAATTCTTTTTTGCATGTACATGCTCCTCCAATCTCTGAGGGGAGTCCAGTCAAAGGGAAGACAAAGTAAAACAACTGTGCACCGTATCACTGTAGGGAATGGTACAAGGGAGAGAGAGAGAGAGACTCTGTTCCCTAGGGAATGAACTAGAAGATGCAGGCTTTTTCCTTTCACTTAGCACATTTTTTTCTGGGTTTTAATTTGGGCTTTTTAGGTTTGGAGTATTCTGTTGGTGGTGGAGTTTGTTTTTGTTTGTTCATAATTTGTCTTTCCCAATAACAACTAGAAAAAATCCTGTCATAAGCATCTGATGATGAAAATTCAATAAGAAAAGGTTTTGCCAGGATGTAGGACATGGAGTTAGTGCTATCTTTAAAGCAAGAGAAAATTAATTTTCAGGTTAGTAGGACAGCACACTAACCATAAAATCACTGCTACCCATGCACTGAGAGTGCATGGTACAAAGGCTTTAAAAATGCCTATCAACCCAGCTGCATTGAGCCTGTTCTACAATCTGTTCAACCTGACTCTGGATCCTAATCACAGTTAGTCCTGAGGTAGGCGCTGATCTGCTCAGCACAGTGCACACTGTGCTACACATGCTCAGATGAGCAGTCAGTGCCTAAAGAATTACAGGTACGAAGAATGAAAAATTAGGACAGAACACGCGATGCATGGAAAACTTAGTAGGATCTATATCTTACAAGAAGAACAAAAAATTGCAAATACGTAATAACACTCCCGGAGTTAATCCAGCACTAAACAAGTCATCAGCCAGTTTATTTTCTTTGTTTTCCTATAAATTGCCACAAAAAATTCAACATTAGTCCTTCATAAAAAACAGTCATATACAGAAAATTTTGAGTCTGGAGTGGAATGAAATAAAATCACCAAGCAAATTAGTGTCTTCTCTTAAAAAAAAAACTAGAAATAAATATAAATATATATTACATAAATATAAATTATATAAATATCTATAAAACAATGCCGATGGCTTCACAAATGACTGATCCCAAAGAGTGAGACACCTGCTTTCATAAATCATACATTGCAGGGCTCACAAACTAAGATAGAATTTAGCGGGAATGTGTTCTCCAGTTCAGAAAAAGAAACATAATGAAAGTGATTTTGCCTGGGTCAAAAAATGTCTGCACTTTAACATCCAGAGCAACAAGCATCAGAACTCAAATGGAGTCAGTTGTCTCTTGAAATAAATTACTTCCATGTTCCTACAGATGCGGTTACTGTTAGCAAATGGAAGTGTAGGATTTTATAAGCTGTCAAAAGTATATACATACATCTTGTCAGAAGAACTTGAAGGTCATCTAACCAAAATTTATTCTGTTCTTTTCAGCACGTAAAAGTGAGAACAGATTCCAGAATCAGATCTTTTTCTACAGAATAAAATAAAACAGGTTTTAGCCTAGTCAATGTTTATTTGAAAACACAAATATTCATATCTCATTAGAATTAATAAAAATTAATATTATTATATTTATATTATTGCTATCATTAATATTACTTATTCAGAAAAGGGAATGGAAAATCTCGTCACAAAATATTTATAAGATTCTGTCCGAAATCATTGCTTGGAAAAACAGGACTAATACATGCATATGTTGATACCATATGAAGCATGAGTAATGCACTTTCTGTGAGTGTTCAATCTGAAACACTAACCTTAAAAAAGGGCACTTCAAAGTTAGAGAAGGATTTATTAATATGTGAAAATTTCAGTTTATTATATATAGAGGCATAAATAAAAAAATTTAAAAATGTAAATTGTATTAAAAATGTCTTTTGTGTGAAAACACAAACTATAAACTTTGCAGCTGATCTTTGGGTAGAATTTATTTTTCATAAGTTCAAAAGCTACAGTATGGACATTTACATCTGAGCTTCTCCCTCTGTCCTTCCCATATAACTGATGTAGAGCAACAGACATGTCCAGGGAGTCATTCAGTTGATCTGTTTCCTCTGTATAGTGTAGGCTAATACACATCACACCCTGGGGATGTCTATTTCTCTTCAATGACTATAAAGGGAACTTCAGGTGACTAATTCACAAAGTACTATAGGTATCTACATTTGTTCAGAGGAAACTCACTCTAAATTTGTTCTTGAAAAGAAATTTGATGTATCTTAAGACAAAGAGAATTATGCACGATAAAAAGAACATAGTGAAGAAGCAGGTCAGAAAAATAATTTACATTTCCAGAATCTTTTGCTAAGAAATTACATCTCCTGTAAGTTCTCCTGTAATCACATCCTGTAAGTTCTGAACCATGTCTCATTATATTACCAAAAATCAAATTTAAAACAGAGTTTATTAGCTTACACAGCTACAATCTGGTAAAATGCATGGAGAAAATGTGGAATGGAAAGACACAATCCACGAGGAGGGTCTGGAATAAGCACAACCAGGTATGAGAAACAAAGACCATATACCAGAGAGGGAAGGCACACTTGCTTCTTGAATTCTATTTGAAAACCGAAGAAAAAGGTTTTTACATTGTTAAGGCTTATAAAATTCATTCCTTTGAATTTCTCAACTCTGTTAGGTCAGCATAACCAGTCCCCAAAACATTCAATAATAAATGAATTTTACTGAAGTACTCCAGGACAATGTAAATAAATGCTTGCCTTGATTCAAATGGTACACACATACCTGGTAAGAGGCAGGCAGTGCCTGAGTTCCTGCGGGCCAGGACTTTCCCTCTGATGGGGGTGGGACTTCCACCAGCTGGTAAGGAAGGAGAACCTTTGAGGACAGCTAAGCTGTCAGGGGAATGAACCAGAAGAGATGTGCTATCCCTGCTTTCAAGACCTGATGGGACTAAATGAATTTCCACAGTCCCTTCCAACCTACATGATTCTGTGTGCATGTGAGTCTTTCAAATATGCACATATATTAAAAATAAATTATCATTAATTATTGATTACTATTAAGTATTCACTAATATTAATCAGGATAAAACTGATTTTCAAGGAACAATGCATAGTACAAATCTTCTAAATGAAATAGGGGCAAATATGTAACACCTATGGACAACTGAATATAAGAACTCTCTCTGACATCTTTATTTCTCCTTCTGCCTAACACTGAAGGTGATATTGCCTAAACAAAACTAAAAAAATGTATAAACATGCTTTTAATGCATGCACACACAAAGTAAAAAAACTAAGGCTTGTTAGAACTACTTACAAACTGTGAGTAATCTATTTCTGTTCTTTTTCAGATAGAGAGAGATGGTCCTCATGAAACCATTTCATTATAGCTACTTCTATCAGCACTACCAAAATTTTGTAAAAATTGTCCTGATTAGGTTTATTTCTTTTCTTTTCTACTTACTTCTTTTAGGTCATTTTTTTTTTTCATTTTTCTAAAAGAGCAGTTCAGAAATATGTGAAGAAAAATCTATATCCGGTTTATATTCCTGTATATAAGTGCTACTTACTTCAAAAGGAAAATCTTGAGCTCAGGCGCTGAAGTCTTTAAAAAAAAGATGTAAACCACAAATCTTACATTTAATTAATTAATTAATTAGTAATTACACTAAAATCTGCAGTAACTTCATTCTGGTAGAACAACATCTTCCATAACAGCTATAGATTTTATACATAGACAATCTGTAAGACACTTGTCTATATTTAATTTAGCAGTCTATGCTTAATAAAACAAAACATTATTTTCTTGTTTTAAAACTTGATTATTTAGTGTAAATAATGATATGGAATGACAGCAATGAAATCAAAGTACCTCTTTAAACACACTTGATAAATTAGGGGTTTTTAAGAGAACAGTAGTAACAGTACTGAGTTTGGGGGGTTTTTTTAAATGTATACAATTTTATGGGCCATTGCTCTGTACTCACAAATAGTAAGTCATAAACTTCTGTAACCTCAAAGAAAGAAATTTGCATTTTATCATTGAAAGAATTTGCATTTTATCACTGAATTTGGGAATATTCTCTGGGATCTGATTCTGCCTTAATTCTAGCCTCTATCACTGTAGTTAAACTTCAATGGTATTACACACTGATATTTTTCAGTGTGAACAAAATCAGCCCCTAAACAGCTGCATTCACTATGTAACGGTGGCCCATTAGTTAAATCTCAAAGACAAATTCCACTGATCTAAAAAATCTTTCTGAGGCAACCAGTTTAACCTCTAAAGATAATTTTGATATTGTGGGTATAATTCATCCCAAATTCATTTTTGTCTGAAAAGTAATCCAGGTGTCTATACATTGGTGTATACACCTATTTGAGATGTTCCTGGATATCTAAGCCACCTACATGGAATTAGAAGGAATGACACAGAGCCTATTTAGAAATGTGTATCTTTCTTTGCAAGAAAGATGGGAACGGGGATTTCTTGAACTCGAGAAGACATTCAACACCTAAGTTAGGCAACAGAATTCCATTTTGAAACATATTTATTAGTATCAATATTAGCATTAGCTAAGTATTATTTAGGTCTGGACTGTTTTATTAAGGTCTTTTTATAGGCAACAGGAAGAAGTAAACAAGTAAACACTTCAGAATATATTGCTTATTAATTATTTCATGTGTCTATATCTAGGTCAAATGACATACTAGAAGCAGCCTTTCTTTGCACTGAGTATAAAGGATACCCAGTAATTGCCTGTGCCTCTGTGCTTTCAATCACTTTTATATCTACTGAGCATATAAGTGGGTATTATGATACCATACGATTCAAGTGACTTCCTTTCTACTATCTAATCTAAATGGCCTGTCCATTAGTTACTATAGCACTGCATGATGAACACAGAGGAAAAGAGCAGAGAGAGAGCTAAGAGATGTCTGGTTTAGACTGATAGCACATTTGAAGAGAGAGAGAGGGAAGATTCATAACAAGAATGAAGGATGCATTTATTCTGCTTCACCATGTGTTATGTTCTACAGAAGCATAATCACAACTATATTACCAAAATAAAATACATCAACAATTGCACAGTATCTCCAGGTGTAAAGGAAATGTAAGACTCTGATACATGAGGCAACTGATAGTCTCAAGTGTACCTCTCAAAAGGGGTTATTTCAGATATTCTGCCCTGAGAGGTGAGCAGTTAGTGATCACATGCTGGTTTGTAAATGGTTTACATTGAAAGATTTGTGTAGACAACCGTTTTAACACAAGACAGTTTTTCCATCTAAGACTTTCATTCAAACCTTTGTTTAAATAAATTGTGTTTGATAGGTCACCCTAACCTTTTGTGGCTACTGATTACAATGCATATGCTAAAAAATTGCCGCAACTAGCAATCCAACAAGGGAAGTCAAGCTCTGCTGATGAGTCAGAGATGAGGTTCAGTGAGATAAAATGAACAGTACAGGCTCAGCTCAGGACACTGATTTCATTCTGCTATCAGATGTACAATTATTGATCTCAGCAGTTTAAAAGAAAAGCATGTATTTGATGTAGCTGGCAGCAGACTCCCAGTTAAATTGCTTGTCAGCTGGCAGACTCATTCTGTGAGCTTTGTTACAGAGCAGTTCAGTAAATGGACACCGTTTTTGTATTTCTCACCGTACCTAAGACAGTGAGCAATCTGAACAGCTATTTAAATATTTTCAGTCGTAGACCTAAATGGGTGTAAATGCAGCCCATTGTCCTAAACAGGTGTAAATGCAGCCTGTGTGCATGGAACCTACTGCTTGCCAACAACTGATCAAGAAGAATTCACCGCACCAAGTGTAGTCTTCTGTTCAGCTCAAAAGATGTGTAAGAGAACAAATAGAGAGAATCAGTGAGTCCCCAAGAAAGTCTTTGGGGATAACATATTGTTGATATGTGATAAACTTTGGCTTAGGTGGTTCATAAATAGATTTACACTGTCAAATATGCAGTCTTCTTCCTTTCTTTTTCTCGGGTCTCAAAGAAATTCAGCATAAGAAAGGAGAGAAGACAGGGACAGAAAAGCTTTTCCTAAAATGTAGAAAAGTAAAATATTGCCAGAAATGGATAATGAAAGAGATTGATCTAAAACTTAAAGCTACTTCTGTGCATGTTTGTACCTGATCTTTATAAAAACACTCTTGCATCACATCGTTAAAATAGTATCTGTAAAGAATTAAAGCACAGGATTGTATGAAATTATCTCATTCCCTAAAAGAAATCCCAGCTAGATCCAAAGAATGAGACCACAAACAGCTAAAATCTAAGGGATAGCTAAGAGAAAAGAAATACAAGGGCTGTGTAGAAACGGTTGTTAACCAAAGAGAGATGGAGAGGATGAGAAGAGTCAGGAGAAAAGTAGCAATTAGAAGTAACATCAGATAAGGAAAAGCCCAAAAGACAAAAACAGTCCTAGAAAAAGGAATAGCAGCCCAGCAAAGTGGAGGGATAGGACAGCACTTGTACAAACTCTCTAAGGGGGTATACATCAGGTGTCAATAAGAGATTTTCTTGAAGGAAGGGTTTAATGAACAGAGAAGGAATACATTGTGGAGAGAAATACAGGTGGTGTCAAGTGAATCAGTCTCCAGGGTATACCACTACCACCCTTCCAAAAACTCCCATTGAAGGCGTACTTGTTAACGCAGTCTACAGACAGTGACCATGTTTTATTTTGTGCATATAACATCTCACAGAGAGGCCTTGATATTAACATGATACCAGTGCTTCCTACAAGTATCAAATGCAGTAAACAACTGAATGGAAGGAGAGAAGGAGGAACTAGATGACCATGCATACTCTCCACCCAAGGACACCCTAACATGAAAGGACTAAATGTGACCTGTTTTACTGTCTCCTCTTACAGCTCCTTCCTGGTCCATGAAAATCACACCAGAATAAAATTAATGTTATTGCAATAGCAGAAGGGTTTTCCCACCTGTTCCACCTGTTGGGTAGGAATTAGCACAGTGATGTACATACTCCATATGTGTAAACACTCATAAAGTGACTATAAATACAAGAAAGTTACTTGCATGATTATGTCATAAATCACTGCATTTTGCAGAAAAGGAAGGTGACTTAGATAACTTAGAAGCCAATTTACACATATGTTTATCACTGTAAGTACATTGTGACATGTCTTTCAATTATTCCCCTGCAGAAGACTGAAATCCTTACAAGCAAGTTCTAAAAGTTTTGGTTATTCTGATTATACAATGCACAAATGTGTCCTGCAGCCACTGCTGTGAAGTGGCTGACAAGATGCATGACCCCACAAGAGAATAATAGCTCAGCATGTTGCAAGAAGCCCACTTGAACTCTTCTAGCAAGAACAAGTCATTCATTATCCCACAGCTGAGCCTATTGAAGACTTATTAACACTAATTCACAAGAAAAGGACTTGTTTGATTCCCAGTAGGGATAGAAAAGCTGAACTAGACTGTTATTAAAAGGCACCTGATACTAAGGTAGTACCTCACAGAGTAATACCATTTTAAAGTGATATTTGTAAGATTGTCTGAAATATATTTGACCTCTCTATAAATATTACTATTGCATTACCATGCAATTACTGTTCATTACTGAAACAAACTTACCTTAACTATAATATTTAGAATAATCTCTAGAGTTCCAAAAATTACCTGAACTTACTCCAGCTATTCATGGCCAAAAGCTAAGTCTGCCTGTTAAAATTTCTTTAATTCTTGTTCTAGGAATTCAGACTGAATACCATATAAAAATCAATCATGAAGTAATCCAGAAGGAATTAAAGAACATTGCAGTTTTTCAAGGTATAATCAAAAACATTAAAAATTGCTAGGATTTGCAATTTAAACATTGTAGTCACAGGAAACCAGAAAGAAGAACTGAAATTAATTACATTGATTATCATTTTTCTGTCTATGAAAGCCAACAGTAAACCAAAGTTCTAGGCTGAAACTGGAAACAGAAGCTGGGAATACATTTTGCATTCCTTAAGAATTTTGAAAACTCAACAAAATGCTTCGGAGTTTGGTTTACTGGTGTATTTGCATCAAAAAAGCAGTTTCCATTCTATTTACACTGGTTTCCTCTGTGTAAATCCACATGAAGGCAATATTTTGGGATAAAGACACCTTGAAATGTCTTCTTAATCAATAAAGGTGAGCTGACAAGAATGATAGAGCAATTTGGAAATCTACAATGGGCTAAATTTTCAATGTTTAAAAAATGTCTTTAGACCATGTCCTAGGGTGACTATGATGCATGTATCCCCAATCATCTGTTCTGTGTGTTCTGTACCTTTAAGACTGGTTCTGAAAGCAAGCAGAGAAAGAAGAAGCGCACAGTTTGTTTTGAAAAACTATTCACTCCTCTGCACTTCTTCTTCATCCTTGGACTGTGTGCTCATTGAATGCATGGACAGTGGCCAGAGTTTTTTTTTCCTTTAAGTTAGTCTAGCTAGCTGGGGCAAAAAAAGCTTCCTACACTGTTTTTCTCCTTTTTTTTCTTGGGACTGTTTAAATCTGCTCTGAACTGAAAACCCAGAGGAGCACCAGGAGCTGCACCTGTGGCCCACCAGGGCCTGGACTTTGGCATTTTCCAGCGCCAAAGGGACTGGGACTGATAGAGCTGAGAGAGCTGAGCCAACTCCCAGCAAGGACTTCTCTCAGTTTTGCCATCTCTCTCCAGAGCAGCAAGAGGTTTTATGGTTTCATATTATTCCTTTCTTATGCTTGTGGGCATTTTCTTTGTTAAATAAATAGTTTTTTCCACTTTTCTCCAAGGAAGTTCTTTTCCCAGACCAGCTGGGGGGGAGGGGCCATTTGGGTTTGCCCTCCTGAGGAACCCCATTCAGAGGTTTCCTCCCAAATTTGCCCTCAACCAGGACAGACTATTACTTAAAAATACATTTTTTAATATTTGGTAATAAAACCATCTTAATTTTACTTTTAAAATTTGTCATTGCTTAAGCAAACTTTAAACTTCTCTGCTATGATTGTTTAGTGCAGTCTGATGCTGCTGGCATGTTTTGAGAGAAGCTGAAATGTCTAAAATAGAGAGAAATGCAAGGTGCAGTCCTGAAAACCTTGTGGAGGATGCACAATCATGAAATTGCAAAATTCTAAAGAAATTGTCAATGCAGCTTGCATTTGAATTAACAGTTTCCCAGATTACTTTTCCTGGACATCATCTTCGGCATTTCATTCAGTCTTAGGAGCTGCCTGGTGCAACACTCAAGACTGACAAGGAAGCATTTATATGCTTATATTCACACAACTCTGGTGTCCACTTCAGGGAGCAGGCTAAAAGTCAGGCCCTTGAGAACCCACCGACTGAGTTCTACTTGTTTTCAAATGAGATCATTTGCCTGCCAAAAGAGAAAATATTCCCTGTAGGATTAAACAATTTTTTAACTTGAGTCACTGGGTGTTGTGGTGCATTTTGGATTCCCTAAAGTTCTGTATGTTTTGTTATTAAATTTCTGTAATAGTTTATCCCTACACCCCCCACTCTCAGTTCATTGTAATCCTCCCCTGATAATACCCACTGCCACAGCCTAAGGCCTGAGTGTTCTGGTGAAGGCCAAGTGACTCAGCTGGGCATCAGGTTCCCCCCACTGCCCTTTTCCCATAGATGGCCCTCCTGTTCTGGGTCACACCCCCTGCCCCTGCTATTGGCCCTGAGTTCTCCCCTCCTGGGGCACACCCCCAGGAAAAAGGGGAAGCCAGGAGCCTAGGAGCTGTGTGGACAGGTGAGCAGGAGCCCAGAATAAAGCTCTTTCCTTCTCAAGTGTGAGCCCTCCTTCTTCCAGCCGCTGGCACGTTTCAGTCTGAGGTTTGGACCCACAAATAACACAGTTTTATGGTTCTCTGAAGAGCAGAGCTGGCCGGTGGTAACAGCTCCAGAAGAAGCCATAACTGGGGGTTTTTACATGTAGATGCAAAAGATTTCATAATGATCTTTATCAAACCAAAATGTGACATAATGCTGTATTATGGTATGTGAAGTCAATACCCTGTAGCAGTCAAAGCACTATTTATATAGTAGAAGACATTAGTTCTTTAAAGGAGACTTTAAAAAAATGATCACTTTTTAAATATGAATAAATGGTTAGAGAACAACAGAGCTTTCTCTGAGTTGTTAGGAAAGCCTCATAATAAAGTAATGACATCTGGTTTTCTATAATAAAATCTTCCTGTTAGTGAACTACTTTTAATATCTCATACTGAAGCTGCATGCTCAGGACCTGCAAGCATTTCCAAAAGTGGCCATGAATTTTCAAACTGATTATAGCGACCTGACAGAAACATTTTTAAAAGCTTGACCTGGAAAAGTGCTGAGCAGTTTTCTAAAGTGTTGGACAGCCTTGAACCCAATTGTTTTTTAGGGAAAGCTGTGGCTACTCACTGAATTTTAGGAATACTCAGCATTTTGCAAGATTTAACTCTGAAGATCCTTATTGAAAGTCAATGAAAGTTAGTTTCCTAAAACTCAGTGTCTCTAAAATATTTCAGTACTTGAAATCAATGTAGTCAGCTCCCCAAATGCATTTGAAACTCAAGAGTTTTCACTTTGCAAAGTGCAGTGCCATGATGCCTGACTCCAGTGTAAATGTTCAGAGTAACTGAAGGATATACTGATGGATTTGCATGTCTGCTGTCTTCTGCAACATATTTATAACTGCCAAGAAAACAATACATTAAGAGGGGGAAAGGCCTTTAGTAATAAGCCCAGACAATTAATTTTTAATGTGTGCCATTTGTAGCAGAGATATCTCAATTTTGCAGTGTTCAAGGAAAATAGAATGGAGTAAAGGAAATAAAATTAACATTGGAAGATAACAATGGAAATTTTATTTATCAATCCAGGTGTGTTTGTGCTCCTTATAAAAGCAATACAGATGCATTCCAGTTATTTCACATGTAAATAGTATGCTACTTTTAAAATTTCAGCGTTACTTTGAAAAAATGCATCCCTACAACATTTCTTCCTAGGTAATACCAGAACTGGGTATTCAGCAGACACAGTGCATTGCCCAGAAGGGAATAAGCATATGAAATTTGCCTACCATTTGGCAGAAGACAAAAATGAACCAAAAATATTCTTCTGCCATTTGAAGCGCCTGATAAGGTCTTCAGTGACACAGATCTGAGTCCCTCATCTTCCATGATTTCTTAAGCACTTTGCAAAGTCATCAGTGGAGAAAAAGAAGAGGCCACATCAGCACAGCAGCCAAGATATGAAGTTCAAAGTCTCTCCAAAACACAGTCTCTAACTGTCTGTTTGGCAGGTGGACCAAGCTTGTTCAGAAATTTGCTTAAGACCAACCTCCTCCACCTGCCTCCTCCACACTCTCAGTAGTGCACGTTCTTCCCCACATCTCTCAAACAGGGGAAAAGGAATGATCACCATCCAGGTATTGGTAACTCCAGCAGTACTGCCTACAGCAAGGTCATTATTACTCAGACTGTTTTACCAATTCTTTTGTTAGGAAATTATAATAATCCATGTCATACCTGTGCCAAGTCTTAGAGGAACAATTTGTGTGTTAGTTGGATTGTCTCTAATTAACTGGTGTGCCTCACACTGCAGCATCAAGAGCAGTGGCCTTGCCCTGGCAGAGCCCTCCTCAGCCACCTTCTTGTGCAGAACCTGTTCAAGAACAGGAAGCACAAAGAAGAGACAGCTGATGTTACGGGTTTGCAGTGTGTTTTCCCTATATAAAAGCAGAGTTTAGTACTATAATTTTTGATTAATTTGGGATAGGCATTTTGTCATGCAATTAAAATGCAATTAGACTACTGTCCTGCAATATTGACTTGATTTATAATCTGCTGCTTAGGTAAATTGTTTTAATATCTCTCTTGAGTCCTTCTCCAGATACTACTTTTTGTTAATACATGTGTTTTAGGAGACATTTAATCTCATTTTAAATAAAAGGAAAAGAGAATTTTGAATACATATAAAAGCAGACATTAACCATTTATGTAGTAAACCTAATCAAGGTACAATTGAGATTGCCTCAGCAATCAAGGGTTTTCTACATGGTTCTGTGTGGTTCATTTCTGCTCCTCAGATCCTAGTATCTGGGCAAAAATTAACATAGTCTATGCTCTCAGCAAATAAAACCCAGAGGACTCAAAACCAGCAGAAAAGCTTAGACATCCCAAGCAAGGAGTGCAGTTCTGGTTCCACCTGCCTTACCTTGTCAGCTCATGGACCATGGTGCTGCCTGTGAAGGGTTGTGGCAGCTGTCGCTGCTCTGTTCTTCCCTGCAGGGACATTGCATTTGATTTTGGACAATGCTCCCATCCGCTGCCACATGAGCTTCTCTTCACACAGTGCATAGCAGCCTGGAAAAGTTGTGAAGTTACAATTTATTGCTAAGAATTTGTGGGCTTAGGTTTATTCTGAAGATGATGAGTCAAATGAACCTTAATGGGTTAGTCTTATCATTAGTAATTCCAGCCTAAAACCAGTCATATGCTTGGGATTCGCCATACAAATCTCACCTGCTCAAGCTATATCTCATCTTCCAACCTTTTGTGCTTAGAAACTGGGCAGGAAAGAATTCAAACCTTGAGTCAAATTGTCTAAAGTGTAACCTCAGCTAGGTCCATTTCCCTTTTCACTTTTAAAAGCAGGACTAAATATTTTCTAATTTACATATACTATTGAGGATTTCCATTCTCTAGTCTAAACAATTCATGGTGCAGCACATAATTCTGCACTGAAGTAATATTTTTAGTATTCATGTCCACTTCTATTTAGGCTTTTCTTGTATGTACAGTTGAAAATATTTATATAATACAAAGACAATTAAAAATAATCCAACTACATTCATTTCCAGTTTAACTCAGTATAAGGTAACTCTTAAATAAGTGTATATGTTTATATATATAAAAATAAGCAAAGCTAAATCTGAAAAGCATAATTTATACTGGTTTTTCCTATTTTTTGAAATTATTTGAACAACGCAGCTCTCTTGTTTGTATTTATTTACCAACAGTGCACTAAAGTGTGCTTCAGTTGCTTTTAAATACTTTTATTTATTTAAAAATCAATCTTCTCACCATCACAGCCACTGTAGATGACAGATTCTGTACATGTAATAGTGTAATTTTAGAGAAGCTTATATATTTTTTAGAAAAAACCCAGCCATGTTGTATTGTTGTAACCACTTTTGTGTTGTCTTATACATAAAGTATTTTTAAGGGTGATTTGAATCACATAGGACCAGCAGGCAGTTCATTGAAATGCCTGTGAAAAGACAGCTAACACACATTGATTTTAACTTCTGCAGTAATAAACACAGTGAAAAACCAGCTTGTTAAAAGCCAGGATACTACAGAAAAAAATATAAAATAAAGTTTAAAAACTAGTTATAGATTTTTTTTTTTTAGGCTAGAGTTCCTTGCTTCTGGCATCAACTGTATTTCACCATCCAAAGAAGTTTCAATCCTCTTTTACCTGTTAGCAAAAATCACATTTAATGGAGTCCAGAGTCCTGGGTAACAAATGAAAGACTATGAATTTCTAAACAAGCACCAGCACCTACAAGAAGGAGTAAAGAGTCTTGACCTAGCAGTGACTGAGGCAGATGTAGATGCAGAGAAATAGAAAGGGGGAAAAAAGGCAGAAATTCAGAAACAGGAGTGAAAATTCAAGGAAATAACAGGCTCATTCACCTGAGAGTGGAAGTTGATGTTAGATGTAAGGAAAGTATCTTCAGAAAGGCCCTTGACACATGGATCCCCATGCTCTAAATAAAGCCATAATACATATTATGCAGGGAAAAGTGTTGAAGGGGCAGCTGAAATAGCAATATATTCCCAGGGTTGCTTTTGAGAAATATATTTTCAGAATTGAACACAGAAGGCTCAAATTATTATACATACTTTTTTGCATTGGCAAGTGATATCCAGTATTAGATTTATCATAAAACTATATCAAATAATTTCACAAGTTTTTGAAAGATTACCTGATTGATAACAAATTTTGCAAGGAGCTAAAAGCATAACACTCCAAAATAAGATCCAATAAAATATATTTATCTCCAGAATAATATAAAATGTGGAAGTCAATAATCAGGCCATCAAATTAGATGCCAGGTTTAGAGCTGCCAATTCCTTACTGTCAAAGTTTGCAAATACTGGCCTTTGTCTGTAGTACCACCTAGTGTCAAAAACTCTTATCTCTGAGCTGAAAAGAACTGGCTTGAAATCCATCTATGCTCCTTTATTTCCTCCATTCAGAACAACCAAACCATACAGGAAAGATGCCCAGAAGGCATTTTTCATGATATTGAGCCCAAGGAAGAGTCTTTCATACTTTTGTTTGCTTTATGGAAACAGAATTTTGAGCCATTTTTTTGAGCAAAAGATGGAGCTCGGGTTTTTCTGACAGCAGACAAAAATTCCCCTAGATTACACACAATCTTAAGTATGGGTAATTTTGTCCACAGTGTGAAGCAGAAAAAATGCTATAGGGCTTCTCTGCACTGGAAGTGAGAGAAAAGCTATGGTGAGAGAGGCTATGGTGGTGCACTCTGGGCATTACTTTGCCTTTGTGGGTAATCCCCAGAGTGGAATCAGAGAATTCACTAAGAGAGACACTAACAGCACACCAGAGAGACACTAACAGCACACCAGAGAAACACTGCCTGCACACCAGAGAAACACTGCCTGCACACCAGAGAAACACTGCCTGCACACTATAGAGACACTGCCTGCACACCAGAGAAACACTGCCTGCACACTATAGAGACACTGCCTGCACACTATAGAGACACTGCCTGCACACCAGAGAAACACTGCCTGCACACCAGAGAGACACTGCCTGCACACCACAGAGACACTGCCTGCACACCAGAGAGCCAACACCTCCAGCAAGAGCCTGAAAATTCACCTTCCCACTCTCCACATGTTAATTTGCCCATGTACACTTTCTTTTAAAACACAAATATTCTCCCCAAGATCCCAGGTTCCCAGATTGCCCAGGGAGGCAGCCCCGCATGGAGCCTGCCTTCTGTCTGTCCATCTGGCAGGGAAGGCTGCAGGGCACAGGAGCAGGAGAGCTGGGTAGCCCTGGAGCCAAGGCACCTGCCTGCCTGCCGAGGCAGAAGAGCTGCCCGACTGCCAAGGCTGGGCACCTGGCAGCTCCCCAGGAGCAGGGGCCGCAGGCAGCCGGCAGGCTGTGGGAACAGGGCAGCGCCGAGCTCCCGGAGCCCCGGGCTAAGGAGCGGGAAGCAGAGACACTTGCCGGCCGCCCACCCACTCTGGGGGTTGCCATGGAGTTGGGCAGCCCCTGAGCCTGGCAGCTGGGAAGCAGCCAGGCTGGCATGGTGACAGGATGCACCTCGCTCTGCCTAGACAGGCCTGTTGGGATTTCTCCCCTCAAAACCTTTCTGGTGGAAAGTGGTTTTGCCCCAGAATTTCTTACCCACTCTGTGACTTTCCAAAACCATGGCATCTAGAAGAAAAGTTCATGAAGTGACAATAAGCGTAGAAAACTCAAACACAGCCTGAATTCAAATTAAGTTAAAACAGATGCAGCAAATGTGAAAGGATACACAGCAGGTACATTTACTAAACCAGAATGGAGTGTGTTGACTGTGAACTCCCTTGAGATTCAGTCAGCCTTTGTACAAGGGCCTCATGTTACTAATGAGTAGATGCCATGGCAGCTCAATGTATAGCTTGTAAGTTTAATGATAAATTTAATACAGAAGCAGGCCAGAGAAACAACATAAAGATTAAATATATAACAAATATTTGCAGCAACATCAGTTAATTGCAAAGCTGAAGCAGGAGGTGTTAATTACAATTATAGATGAGCCATTTAGTAATTCACATTAGTGAGCATGGAGCAATTATCAACCTGCTGGTTTTCTTGTTACTTATAATATCCATGTTTTCCTATTTTTTATGGAACATAATAGCTGTATTGAACAATGCAAAATAATAGTAATGGATAGAATGCCTATTTAGGTAACCTACAGCTGTGATGCACAATATTATCACAAAGACATTCCATTTGGAGTAAGACTATCCAGAAAGCTAAGTGTTTCTGTTGCTAGAGTTAAGAAGAAAATACATAATGGCCATTTCACAGATGGACAGATACACTTTGTTGCATTAAAATTTACAAATACAAATTAACCTTGACTGGACCTGAGGCAAAAGTACGGTTTAAATTATACACCAGTAAATTATATACAGTTAAAAAAAATTAAGTCTAAGAGTATCAACATCAGTACCTCTGTTTCTAAGAGATAAATAGGGGAAAAAATCACCATCAATTATTTGAAGAAATGTACTCTCCAAGCCTGGCAAATACATTATTCCTATGAGATTCCAACTGACTTAATTTAACATGGCTTACCCAGGAAAGACCATGGCATCATCGTGTTAGCACCTTTATCATACAACATATCGTCATGTGGGGTACTGGAACAAAGGTGTTGAAGACAAGTGACCTCAGGAATAGGTCACTTAGTGCTTACAAGTCATACCCGTGATCTTCACCATGGATTTATTTCAGCATCAAGGCTCTTGTCACACAGGTAGTGCACAGATTCCCAAAGTAAGATAGAATGCTGGTACAGCCCAAAGGTCCTGGAGACAGAGGACTGGCAAAATTAACTTTTCTCCATGTACTGAAACTCGAAGCTCTATTTTATTTTATTGAGAGCTTGTGCTTTGTCCTGTGTACACACTACAATGAAAATCCTTTCCAGTCAAAGGGAAGCTATGCATCTGTAACCAGGCTTCCTTGGGATGAACTCTGCACATTCATACTTACAAGATGCTCCACTGGTATATTCCTGACAATGCCTTACCCTTGATCAGTCAAGCCTTAAAACATGTTATAAAAGTGCCATTTGCTTCATACTGAAGCAGAATATGAGCCACATGTCGAAGCTGTCACACTGTTGTTTCACATGCTTTCCATATATTTATGCCTTTAGTTCAGTCACATTGGAATTCAACACAAGGATATCAAGCAACTATGCAATTTGTCTGAAAAATAGTACCTCTTTTTTTCCAGATGTTTATCAATTAACTGATATAACTGGGATATCATAACTAATCTACACATTTTCTGCTTGTTTAACAGTAACTGAAGCTGAATTCATTGAGCACAAATGACATTCCTCCTAGGTTAATGTACAAAGCAAAACTTCTCCACATTAGCAATATTATTATCTTCCTATTCATGTTCTGTATTTGTAAGCTTCAATGGAAAGAATAATGGTTAGAACTAACTAAATATTTTTAACTAATCCCATGACTATTTACTCATATTTTAAAAGAAATCTGAGTTGCAGCTGCACCATTTTTGTGGTTCATTTCTGGATACATTTAGCAAAACCACCTGCCCAGCAGAAGATCTGTGCATTATATAAGTCAATATGGCTGCTATTTTGAGAGCTTAGCAGAAATAGAAAAGGAGCATACCCTTCATACTTTCTATGCAGCAGTATATGTACCTGAAAATATGATACATCTATGTGTTCTTTTTCCTTCTTAACAAAATAGGCTGTCGCCCTGTCTTAATCTAAGGGTTTTTGATCAGTTTTTGATCAGACCAGATTTCCAGATGAGACACTACCATTTCTAAGCCTTTGAGTCTGAATGTGTTTCAAAGCATGTTTCCATCCTCCCCAGCCTGAAATTCCCAGTATTTCCTATTTCTGTCATGGCACTGGGACTCAATGATGCCAGAGCAGAGAGCTACAAATAAATTACAATTTTCATCTTTATTTCTTCCTTCTTTAACACTCAAATTTAAAAAATGTTTTAATTGTTGTTGTTGTTGTTTAAAGATAATTTTCCTGACAATAACTATAACTGCATACATCTCAAGCCTTACAGATACTGCATTCTTAATCCAAGGAATAATTTCAAGTGTAAGTTCTCTGTCAACAGCATGAATCAAACCCTCTACGTTATATTTCACCTCACATAAATGAATTGTTAGAGAATATAAGTGAAATTCAAGTGCCATTGCCAAATGCGACAAATGTCTCAGGATAACTAAACAGATATTAAACACTTTTAAATACTGAAGAGGACTTTACAGACTTAAAGTGTGAAGTGCTCTCACTGGAAAATTCTTCACTGACTTCATTAGAAGCCATATTTTATCTTTTCTACTCACAGTTCATACAGATGTAACTCCACGATCTTTAGAGACTCATGAACAAATAAAATATAAAGAAAGAGTTTCAAATTTTAAATGTTGTTAAGAGAGAATAAATTTTAGAAATAATAGTTTGGGATTTGTTACCCAAAATCACGCATCAGAGATGATCAAATTAAACCAGAGCTTAAAGACTGGCATTGGCCATAGCTGAATGTAAGTATCTTCCTCTGTATTGGAGCATCCCACAGTCAGTTACTGGAAATCAAACCTCACAATGATATATGTAACATAGAGATCTCTTGTCACTTTTTCCTTGGTGCCTGAGAGAAGTTAGAAATTTCAAAGTATTTTATAGTGAATGAGTTTAACTTTAGTATCTTTGAACTACTCCACCCACTGAAGAAATTTTTTTGCCTATCATTATTCCCTGACCAGGAGTTCATTAATAACATTACCAACAGCCTCTCATTCCTTTGCTCTTCAGTCCCATGTAAGTTTGTTTTTTTACCTCCTCTTGCCCCAACTGTCAGGCATTTCATATTCCTGTGTTCTGTTCCCAGCTCTATTTAGCATTGCAGACCAACAGATAGTCCTAATTCTGCCCAGATGAGGATGTGATCCCAAATACAGGTTTTAAGATCACTTCACTCACATACTAGGAGGAACTTCTGGAGCAATAAAAGTGGTGATTGAGCTGCTGAAGAAAAGCTGGTTCTCCAGCAGTACATAATAGACAAATTCCTAAAAGCTTTCAATTCTGTGTGCTGCTGTGATTCAGCAGCATGGAAAGACATGTAAAAGGCAAGAGAGCATAACACTTCCAAACAGGAATTGGCTGTGCTGGGGACTAGATTATTTGTAAGGTTCCTTCCAACCCAACCATTCTATGAATCTATGATTCTGTGTCCTAGTTATAAAAACCAGCACAGAGTGACCAACCAGGCTTTTGGAGCCCTTGGTGTTTGAGGTTACAAGTGCATCCCTGAGGTGATCTTGCCTTGAGGAGCATTGTAACTCACAGAATTATTGATCCAAACAACATTTAACTTGAGTGGGTGCAGGTCTGTGCTCTGCTCTCATGCCTGTAGAGCCTGGCCTTCAGGCTGCTGAGCTGCACATAGCCCGTGGCTGCAGGGTGACCTCACTGTCACAGCAGAGCCTGTGTGCATCTCCCACACAGCACAGCATTTACATCACCTCTGTGACCTTGCCTTTACAAAGTGCAGCAGGATGGTCTCGTGTGAACCCCCTTTTTTTCTGACAATAAAACTCATACAATTGTTTTCTTTTGAGAACAATGTGTAAGATCTCAAATGATCAAAAAGGGATGTACTTCCCATGGGGAGGATCCACACAGTATATTGTGGCCTGGTTGGAGACCTGTTTCATGCAGTGCATCTAGGGTTTCCCAGCATCTGAAGGTACATAAAATTATCTACACCATCCTCTTTTCTTTATAGTGTTAATACAGGGGAAAAAATGGGGTTTTAAATAACAGTGGACAGACTGAGTGCCTTTTATTCTGAGATCATAAGATATCAGCACCTTCTGCTGTAAAACAATAGCACGTTTTCTTTCTAAAGCCTACAGTAGGAAAGTAGAATTGTTTTTTTCATTTCTATAAGTTTATGGGGCTTTATTTTCCTTCATTGTCAAATATCTTAAAGTGTATCAGAAGCTAATTCTGAAATAAATCAGGTATTAAGGAAGACTGATCATCTGTGTTTTATAAGCATCCAAACTTCAGTTTTGGCAGCACTAGGAAATAGAAATGTCATTTTGTTGTAGCTGCTTGGCACTTATGATCACAGCATGTCCAATTACTGGCAGAAAGACAGGCAGCTGAGAAGCCCTGACACACCATAGTGCAGGCATCCATCATTATGTCACCTTTCGCTATCACCTTTTATTAAAAACTAAATTAGAAGACTGACTTAAATGTTATCAAAATTGGTCAAAAGCTAACCCTTGGCCACCAGCCTTGCATGCAAATTTTAAAGCAGCAAGAGCACTTTTTAGGGGTTTCTTAGGATAAAACATGGAAGGTAGGCTTATAATGAAAAAGTATTACACCTTTTCAGTGACAGAGATGTGAAGCTTTATTAACAGCTCTATTTATACTATGGGGAAAAATTAGACTTGAAAAAAGAAGATGCAGGAAGTTTCAAATAGAAGCTAATATGAGTTTTGTATCAAGGATAACTTTATATTTCACTCCAGAATTTTTAAAGTTGAAGTTAAAAGTGGCAGCTAAAATAGGCATTCTTTTGATATAAGACAGGGTGAGAGAAAAGATCTAAAGTACAAATTTTTTCAGATTTTCTGGAGCTTACCATGGTATCATTTTTGCTATTAATACCTATTCAAAGATGCACAGCTCAGACACTAAAACCCCAAGCACTTGACTGAATGTGCAGAAGAACATAAACACTGTCTTCAGTTGTTCTCTTTCCTTCTCCCTTATTTGAAGGGAAAAAGAGAATTAGATCTGCTCTGGTTAGAGCAGACTATTAGCTCTTGATATACTTGATCACCTGTTCCAGGTAGGATCCTGAGGGCAGAAATAACACTTTGACTTGTAAGACAGAGCCCTTGCCTCTACCACTGACTATAATAGTGACATAAAACTCCCTTGACCTTTATTGGAAGTCCAATAGTTTGGCCCAAGTAGTTTTATAAAGCAAGTCTGAAAGAAATACAGTTTCATTTGTTTTATCTTATGTATTTCTTTATAGAAAACTGATTGTGACCAAAAATACTCAGGTTCAGAAACAGTTTCCATCAATCACTGGTGTTTGGTGGAGGTGTATTTTATTACTATTTTTAAAAATAAATATAAATTTTACTATTTAAAAATAATTAAGAGCATTGGAAACCAAAACACTTGTGGTCCTGAATCTTTTCTGGTGCTCTGTAAAACCAGTGGGAAAGACAGTGACAGAATGAATGCCATCACATCTTACTTGGCACTGCGACATCTAACAATGGGAAGAGCGCAGGTTCTGCAGACTGGTTTTTTTCCTTATTCAAGGTGTATTCATATGGTTCCATGTGTGGTTTGTTATTACATTTCACTAACACACTGGTTACATGCAAAATCACCTATACTTTGAAGTGCACAACTGGAGCACAGCCTGAGGTTCTGTGCCTTTAAATTAAAGCAGAGTCATATGTGATCATATGTACCCTGGAGATGACAGCCATTACCCATCACCAAGAAATCACTTTAATATGCTAGCAATAAAAGGTAATAATAAAGAACAAAAAATATATATTTTCAATGATCTNGGGTGGGGGGCAGGGAGGGGAGGGGAGTGGGAGGGGAAAACAAAAACTAATCAGAATTTATAGGCACCTAATAGTTTTTCTCAGTCACTGGAAGCACACAAAGTTTAATGATCAGTGAAACATTAGTCAAGAGAAAAGCTTGAAAGATAAAACCCATATTGGACTTTGTTACTCCCATCTCCTCAGATGTAATGCACACACTTTATGTAATATAATTAATAGTGATTTCTTCTTCCAAAGGTCCTAATGATAGCAAGAGAAAAGGTATGGTATTGTCAGATCTTCTGTTGCTTTAAGTAAATGTTGAATCTATAAGCAACTCTAAAACTTGTCTGCTTAAAGGAACAGGTCCCAGAATACTATTTAGTAGTAGCGTGTCCTATGTGCAGATCCTGCCCCTATCCGAAGGCTACAAATCAGATATGAGGCTATAAAATATAGTTTTTCCTTTCTAAATGGAGCACACAAAGCAACCGAAGTCACAGAAAGCAATCTATATCGTCCTAGTGTTATCACAAAGAGCATTTTCAAAATGACCCACTCAGAAAGCTAACGTTCTCTATAATACAGGGAAAATATAATTAACTGGAACCCTATAAAACATTCTGATAAATATCTTATTTGTTAGACTACTTCAGCAGGATCAATCTTATCAGAAATCAGGTTACTTTCAAAAATGGCTAAAACTGCCACTACCTGGCCACAAAGCAGTGAGAAACCGACTATGTTCATTTAAGCATGAAGTGTCCACTGGCTTCACCTGCATTTACTAGAAATATGACCTGAGCTTATGAAAAGGTCTTCAACCATTGTTTCACTAGAGCAAGAGCAAGTAGAATAGCAGTCCTCTCTGGCTGCTGATTCTACTGAAGGGCCTGTTATGTTGCTTGCTGCTTGACCTGTAATGTGTGATAAGAAGCTTCTTTTTACAGCTGCAGTGCCTCCAGATCACGTTTAAGGCTGATTGGGTTTTTTCCGTAATGAAGGCTGCTCCATTTCACAGATTCTGTACCATTACAGTTATTCTGGCACAACAGCACTAGAAACTAATCCCCTTCCGAGGGAGATACAAAAATTTTGTCCAAATAAGCAAGACTTTAAGACAAATGGAGGGTTGGTAGAGTGAAACAGTCAGTGTTAGAGAGCAAATATCCATGGCTTTTTTATGTATTTCACTTGCTTTAATCTAGTCTCATTGCCCAAATGTTCATTTGCAGGTGGACTTCAGCTTCCAGATTTTATTTAATCTAAAATCCAATTCATGTGTACTAAGGCCACTCCACAGTGTAAACTGAAGGAAGCAAGTGGCAGATGTCAGGAAATTAATTTCAAACATTCACTCCTGAACACTATGTCCATTTTCTCCATAAATAAAGGAGTTTTCCTGCTGGTATAAAGTGACTTCCTCTTCAAATGATATAATGTCCATTGCATTAGTCTCTGCTCATTCAAAAGCTGACATTTTTCATGCTCATATTCAAAGCCAACATGCTTGTACTGGAAAAAGTCTGTTTCATAATGCTGGTCTACAAGTAACATCAAAGGCAAATCAGAATGAAGTATTTCTTCTAAACATGAGACTGCATGTTCCAAACAAGATTCTCGCATTTGCATCACTCTTGTAAAGTGATAGATATATTTGTCATGCCATAGACAAGAAGAACTGCTGACACTTAATGCTATATCTTCATGTTCTGAATTTATTAACATTGTGTAAAATACAGCATCAACCACTCTATTCATAAAATTTGTACTTGTTGGACATTACTAATAGAGAACACAAAGTCTCTAAAGGTATGTATATGATCCTTTAAGCTATGTCATTAATTTTAGAAGTCATCCAGTCATATTCTTGGACAAAGCTTTGAGAGTACAAGAATAAGCTCATATGTACACAAGAATGATAAATGTATCCCTCAAAATTTATATTCACTAGCACAGTGCCCAGCATTTTTATGTAATGTAATTCATTGTAATGACTTCTAAGTAAATAAATATTTTAAAATAAAATAAAGCAGGGAACTTCAGGCTTGTTAGAATTTTTCAGTGAAAGTTCCATTGTTTGGGAGAGACTATGAAAGGTTTTCATGGGATTAGTATGAATGATACTTACTGGGAAACGTTTCTGAGCTCTAATACAAACATACTAGAAATACAGAAAGCAATGCAGGCAACAGAAGCTCTGACAATTGCAGGACATCTTTCAATGCCTCCTTCTCATGATACTTTTCTTGTATCTGCAACTATTTATTAATCCAGAGAGACATGAAAACAGTCACACAGACACTAGAGGGGTGGTCTCCAAACTGGTTTGATTGTTCACTCCATCAACTAAAAACTTCTGAACACATATCCAGTATTTTTTAATTTATTTATAAAATTTATATGTTTACTTCTGTACTAATATATTACATATATTTTAAAACATACATGAAAATAGAAAATAAAACATATGAGATAAACAACTATTTTAAAATTTATTTTATTTATTAATGGTACAAAAATCATAGAATCATACAATGATTGGGGTTGGAAGGGACATTAAAGACGATCTAGCCTCAACCCTTCTGCCTTGGGCAGGGATATCACCCACTAGATCAGGTTGCTCAGGGCCCCATCCAAACTGGCCGTGTACACTTCCAGGGATAGGGCAACCACAAAGTCCCTGGGCAGCATCAGAAGTGCTTCACCATGCTCTGAATAAAGAACTTCTTCCTAAAATCTAACTTAGACCTGCCATCTTTCAGTTTAAAATCATTGCCTTTTGTTCTGTCACCATCTGCCTATTATAAAGACTCCTCTTCTTTTTAATGGGCCCTCTTAAGGTACTCAAAGGCCACAATGAGGTGTCCCTGACGTCTTCTCTCCTCCAGCCTGAACAAGCCCAGCTCTCTCAGCCTGTCTTGTTAGAAGAGGTGCTCCAGCCCTGGGATCATCTTTGTGGCCTCCTATTGACCTGCTCTAACAGGTCCATGTCTTTCCTGCAGTGGAGCCCCAGATCTGGATGCAGCACTGCAGGTGGGTTCTCACCAGAGCAGGGTAGAGGAACAGAAACTCCTCTCTCACCCTGCTAGCCACACTTCTTTTGATGCAGCCCAGAGTACGTACTGTTGGATTTCTGGGTCACAAGCACACATGGCTCATGTTGGCTCATGCCCAGGTTTTCATCCATGAGAGCCCCAAGACCTTATCAGCAGAGCTGCTCTCAATGAATTCATCTCCCAGTCTGTGATCATGTGGTCATGGGACTGCCCCAACTCAAGTTTTTATTTTTTTCCTATACTCAAATAGATTGCTTTGAGCATCCTGACACGTGCACACACCCTACTTTGGAGCCTGTTGAACAAGAGTACTCACCTAAAGATATGAGTCCAAATCCTTTATCTGAATCTAAAGTGCAAGGATTCAGTTCCTCACAAAAACTTCTTTCAAGTAGTCTTGACATTGCTCTGATAGTTAAGATGGTATATTCCTTTTGTTTGAATTCTCTCTCACCACTAGCAGGAACATGCATTGTCATTTCAGCTGTCATGAGTCTCGATCATGTGAAAGACAGCTCCTTAGAATTTCAGTATGTAGTAGTGACATCTATATTCAGCAAAACTGTTGTTATCCAATGTCTGCTAGTACTTCTATAAGAGCATCTAAGTTGCCCTCAAATTATTCTTATTACCCAGCTACCTTTCATACATACTCAAATAACTCTCAGGCATAGATAAATAGTCTTAATGTTGCACACAAGAATGCTTATTCAGTCTTGTTTAAGTTCTGACATAATGGCTTAATACCCATTTCCAAGACCCAAATACAAAGTCCCCAAAAGCATACTAGTCTTTCTTTACTGAATACCTGTCTCTGCTTCCCTGATTTCCCAGATGCTCCATTCAAGTCACTAATACATGTGCAGAGTGCCTTTTCCAGAAATATATTAACTTCTCTCTCCCCTAATGGGCTAGTGCTAACCAGGTTTAGCATGTGAGAAACTAAATCTCTGCCCATGCTGTGGTAAGCCTGAAAAATCTGTCGCAGTCAACAACACAACTAATTTAGTCTGCTGTGATGGTAGGTTGTACACCATTTGTATAATGGCTAGCTCTTAGAGATCGCACATAATAGTTGGAAAATAGAGCTCATCCCAGGAGATGTGGGATTAACCATATGGCTTTCAGTTACTGTGAGGGGCAAGGTATGCCACCTGCCTTCAAAACTGATCTGCCAAAAGCAGCAAAGAGTCAGAAGGTGGGCCAGGCTAGGTCTGGATCCCTAATGACTAGACAAATCAGGGAACAGAGACATTTAAAGCTCTGCTTATGGTCTTGAGCCATGACTTAAAAGTTTCCTTTTTAATAAAAAGCATTCTCACTGATACAACCAGACTTATCCCTGCTGAGTCTTCATCTGGTCCTGGTAATACTTTTCACTATGTAAAAGTTCAAGATGCAAGAGAAGGCACAAAAAGTTCATTTATTCATATGGTGTTGTGGTTTGAAAGCAAAACGAATGAGAGGCTCCAAGTCAGAGATATAATTTAATAGGAAGAAAGGTAAAAAGGTAAAAATAAAATAAAATAAATGCAATAACACAAAGGATCACTGACAGAGTCAGAATACAACCTGAGCAGGATGGTGGAAGCAGTCCAGGTGAGGTGCTCTTCCTGAAGCAGTGATCCTGTAGAAAGGTCTGGTAGCTCTGGTCCTCTGGGAATCCAGTGGGTAAGTGCCCTTGCACTGTCCCACATACCAGCTTATATCCAGGTGAGAATGCTTGGCTCCTCCCCCTGGGCAGACCATCTCACAATAGCATGAGAAGTGTGAAGTGGGTCCTTGATGGCCCATTAACAGAGATAACCCCTGGAGGGAGTTACCTGTGACTCATGGGCCCAGGCGTTAATGGGCCATTAGCAGAAGACACGCCAAAGGTCATTAGCAGAAGAGGCAGGGGGCTTGGGAAAACACTAACCCACCTGGTTTCAACAGTTCATGAAAATGGTGATAGAATAAATACTTTGTGTACATCCTACACTGCAACCCAGGACATATGGGGAAAAAAAATAATGATCTTTTTAGTCAGTAAATTTACTGACTAAAGTCACCTAATACACGAACATGAAAACCTACTGGTAAGACCATAAGTACAGGTACCTTTTTAATATATTGTTGTGAAAACCCAGACATGATGCGCAGTCATAATTTAATCATGGCAATAATAGCATTACCTTTAGTAATCAATTAACACAATGAATTTTGCATTGCTGATATAAAATCATTAATAGGCCTTGTCATTCCAGTGCATCAGCAAGTAGTTCATTTTGCAAGTCATCCTACTATATCAGTTAAAAGGAAGCTTACTCCAGGGCTGTATTATTCATACAGAGTTCTTTCTCCCAATGGAGATACAGGTTCCAGGAAGAACCTATCCTGGGTGTTCTGCCTCCCTTTTATGTATGCAAAACTGTAGAATTTATATTCAAAATACAGAAAAATTATGCTACTTAAAAACTAAATTCTGCTTCACAAGGTTCACATTGTGTTCACAACTCCTTTTCCCGGACATTTGAGTAAGAAAAGCTTCATCCATACAAATTCCCACAAAAAGCCCTTTCCGAATCCATAACATCTATATGTTTTAGTTTGGTTCCATAACAATAATTGTCTTAAGTGGTAGTGGAGACTGCTTTTAGGCTTCAGAATGAATTGAAAACTGTAGGATAGGTTTTGCCTGAAGAGTCACAGCCCGCATATGAGATTGTGTTTATGAATTCCTAAAGGAAGAAGATACTATTCTAGGTGTGCACAAACTGATCTTAATGCTCTTTGACCATAGCGAAATATTAAGAATCATGTTTCAAACCACTGGCATGTACAATGGATAAGTCATGATTAGGCAAACTGTGCCCTTCCAATAATAAATAATCCAGAATTCATTCTCTGCCAGAGAACCTTGTTTAAAATATTATCACGCTGAAAAGACTTGTTCAATATACATATACCTATGGTCCTTTCTCAGGGCAGAAATCACATTTGCTTCACAGTGTGTGAAGCTCAAAGAAAACCTTATTGCTGAGAAAACAGAAGTACCTATTGATACAGTCATGTCTAGTTATCTCTTGGAATTATGATATTTGGTCTCACTGGCTGCAGTAGCAGCCTTTACTGAAGAACAGTTAAGAAATCTAAATTTAACACAAAAGCCTGATTTGTCAAAAAATGAACATGGAGGGAAGAGAGAAAAACAAAGAGAGCAGGACAGAAGAGTCAGATCACTGCTTTAGCATTCTCCTGAGCACTCAGAGGGACAGCTTGCCAGTACACCTGAAACATAGACTTGAAACCATCCATGAGCCCTATATAGTGCAGTGCAGATACTGGTGACTTTCTTTGAACCTGGTCAGGGGTAGGTGTCACAATATGGTCTCCTCAAATTTTCATGGTTAAAAGTTGGAATTTGTTACACATTCTTTCTGTTTGCAATGTCACAGTCACACAGTAAACTAAAATGGCATTTTTCTGATTAAAATATTTCTCCAGCAGCAAGCTGCAGATCTTCAACAGTACCTAGCACTGGGATTTTTTTAATATATCCATTTGCAGAAAATTAAATATGTGGTTTATGTCCACTTTTATGCCCAACATAACAGCAGCTATATCAAAATGTTGGTATAGATCTGGTCCAAGCTTTCATATATTAATCTGCAGATGACAGAATGAAGTCCCATAGAAATGTTTTCAAATAAACATAAAGATTTATTTAAAGTATTTACTCCCAGGACAGGTATTTTTCCCCAGAAATACTACCAGCAGTCTGTTTCTGGAAACATCTTTGCTTTAAGTGGTTTCTGTAGTGTTTGCAAAACCTCCAGACATACGAGCCATTGAGAATACAGCTGAAACTGTGTGTTGTCTCACCCTACAGCAGTTTGTAGTGTTGTCTGCAAACAAAAGAAAAAGTCAGATCTATTATGTCTTGAACACTACCTGTGTGACACTGATAACCAATTAAAATTTTCATTCCTGTGTTTTGGTAATAACTCAAGCATAGGATATGCTTCCATTTCAGGCTCCACCCCACTCCTGACCTAGGAGCCTTCATTCAGGCTGGGGTGACTTTCACCTCCATCTGTTCCATAAGGTCAGACTCACTGTCTATTTACTTCATTTTCTAACATTTTCACCTTGTGCAATGCAAAGTCATAGACTACTTTCTAAGTGTTGCAGAATTTCTTTCTCTGCCTTCAAGTTGCTTACTGAAACTTTGATTCATAGCTAAGACCACTGGCAGCCATGCTAACCATTATCATCATGCTCACCCATTTTAAGAAACAGTTCTCTTCTCCTGCGCATAGGCTGTAAACTGCTTAGGAAGTATATACTACCTGAGACACAGGCTATGACTAGCACTTCTATGAGCAAGTAGAAAGATAATATAGGATAAAAAATAGTAATTTTTGTGAGGAACATCAAGATGAGAAGCATTGGTAAAAGACAAGCAGTACTTCACAATGCACCACTGAGGCTTTTGATCGGTATCAACCCAAACAGGAGAATGCCATCTACTAAGCTGGGTAATACAGATGAATCACTAAAAGCATCCTGGAGTTTTTTACAGTAATCACTCAACTTAAGTCAGGTAAACCTACAAAATATAAGGAGAAGGAAAGTTCAAGACAACAAGCAGAAGAAACAAAGGGGTGGAGGAGTTTATAAAAAAAAATTCTTTTTTGTATCTAACATACGATTTCCCCATAAGAAGTTCAATTCCCCCACAATTGTTACTCTACCTTTATACCAAATTACTTGGAATATAAAAAGCTCATTTAATACAGGCATTTTTGTTTACAATGTTTAAAAATTCATAAACTCACTGTATAAGCCCACTTGCTGAGATTCATGCTAAATATTCTTCCCTGAAAACCATGTCATACCTGCATAAAAGAAAATTGATAATAAAATGGGGGGGGGGGGGGG
>VWZU01008866.1:269294-304741 GCA_013397095.1 Sterrhoptilus dennistouni | reverse complement strand
TAGGTGAAAAAAATTATTTGTGTAACTACTTAGAATATTTACCTGCCTCAACTTACACTGAAGAATATATTATAATTAAATAATTATGGAGCTTATCAGAGCAATATATTTTTTAACACTCATTTCCATTAGATATATAGTGGTGTCTTACAAGAAGCAGAATGTGCCATAATGCCTACATGCCATGAAACCTAGTTTACATATATGTTATATAGATTGTTCTACAGAAATGAAATAATAGAGTCCTTGATTGGTTGGGGTTTTTTTCCTGAATGAAACATTCAGAAAATCAAGCATTCTTTACAAACAACAAAACAAAAATAATATTTAAGGACAGCATAAGAGAGGAAGAATCAATGAGAAAAATAACATTTGTTTTTTTCTTTTATTTATTATGGTAGCATTTGGGGACCTTACACTTGGATCAGAAATCCAGTATGTTTGGAACTGTGCAAGAATATTTTAAAAAAATTAATAAACAGAGAAAACATTGCTGTTCCTATAACCTGAACTTCATCATAACTTGATCCTGATTTTATAACACTCAGGTACATTGAGCTTTGTACTCACTCAGAATGCAAAGCACACATGCACTTTGCAGTCAAGTGCAATTTTTTTTGCTTTATTCAAGTTATAATAGGAAAGGTCTTTTTAGGTGTACAAGCACTTACAAAAGCTTTAGATAAAAGCATCTCTCTTAGGTAATTCACAATATTTTTTGCATAACAAGATAAAGATGAAAGAAATTTGCTTCCTAAAATTGGGACAGAACATCAAGAAAGCACATAGATTTGTTTCTATAAGCTATCTGAACCATTTTACGTCATTAAAAGTCATAGCAATCCTGAAAATCTCTGATACGTTCAAAACATTAGGGTACATTTTTAGAAGATGATATTAGAAGAATGCTAGCTGTGGTAGACCTTTGACTTTATGATGATATAGCAAAACTATTGAAAAAATAGTGGTGTGGCACCGGCTTCAATGTATTGTTATCTATGGGCATCAAACTTGGTAAGTACAACTAAGCCTGGGATGTGCAGAAAATTTTAAGAAAAGAAGAATGTAAACACAAGAAGCAAATTAGTCATTGTGTTGGACTGAAAACATCCTCCAAAAGTGTCATCAGGAATTCTGTTTGCTAAGACATCTGCTAAAAGGTCTTCTTGGAGCTTGCAACTTTGCCTGTTCTGTGCCTGAATGATTCCAGGAAAACAATATTCTCTGCTTAACTATCTCAGAAAGCATGCAAAAATTATTTTAATTGCTTCTTAATAAATAAATATTCCATTTTGTTGAGCTTTTCTTCATGCTTGCAATACCCTGATGGCAAATACTGCTCTATCTTAAGTACCAAGTACCTTCTTTTGCTCATCTGTATAAATATTATTTTCAGTCTGGCCACCAAGAGTAACTGACAATAGCTTCAGTAAATAACTTAGCATCAATAAAACAGTTTCTTTCTGGAATTTGGCACAGCAAAACATTGAAACCATAATCCTCTGCAGTGGCCATTACCTGAATCAGAAAATCAAGATATAGATATAAACATCCACCATAAATATATGTAAGATAGGTTTATCACTTTATACCCACACTCAGCATACTAACCTGTGCACAGTTATTAGGTTCATCTCTGGTTTGTGATTAGGTAAAATTAAAAACCTGTATTTGTGATATTACACATTTTTAAAATGATGATGCTAAAAGCAGTATGAGTAGGACAATATTTAACTATGCAAAATCTGTCCACTTGCCTACTCACTAATTAAGGGAAGACATAAGTAATTGTGGTGAAGAGTATTAATGATAAAAAAAAGAATGCAAGGCTGCTTAAAAATCATAGGAGTTGCAATAGTCAGATGTTGCTGCTTCTCAGATACTTTTTTCCAAAAGCAGCTTTTGCAATGCATGTTGCTGCAATACCTTCTCCTTATGAGTTAGATTGGTAATTATTTTCCTGGTCAATTCAACCAGTCAGGTAGCCAAGTTTGCAACAGGTAAATCTTCCATTCTTGCTGCTTGTCTCCCTTATCACCTTATCTTGTTCCCTTCCTAGCAAAGGAATTTGCGTAACTATTTGCATAACATTCTATTGCAAATGTCAGTGAGGGTTGTTTTAAACTTTTTCAGAGGTATTTGTTATTTTTCTTTTGCTGGTCAGACAAATTAATTTGCAATTTAAGCAAGATAAGAGAATAAGTGAAAAACAAAACCAGTGTTAAAGTGTGATTAGCTCTGATATACAGTACTCAAATAAGGCAATTTCTTGCTTCCTACTCTGTCGGACTATTTGGCTGTACAAAAGATTAAAAAAATATATAGTTGTTTTGATCAAGATTCTGCCTTGGGAGCTGGTAATGACACTCGCTAATACATTCCCAACAACACCTGGGATGAATCCAAAGGAATCAGCAAACAGGTTGTTGCACACTCTTTACTGGCTTCATTCCACTAAAAAAAGTGGGAATATCTGTCATGCACCTTTCTCCCTAGTAGGGAACCGAAGTGAAGCTGGGGTAGAAGTGTTCATAGCAGGGTACTTCTCTGGGTTCCCAGAAACAGCAAATTTTTGCCTTATGAATCTGCTCTGGCACATCCTGAGTTCTATGATGAGCTCTTCAGGTTTAGTTGAGAATGTCTCCACTGTGTATTCAGTGTTCTCCCTTAGGTGCCATAGACAGGAGGAAGAGGAAGATGCCGGCACAGCAGACATCTCTTCATCCCCAGAAAGCCATCTCCAATGGCTCCCCCTTTTACACATGGATAAAGAGAGGCAAAATGGCTGGATCACTTACAGTTGCACACTTTGACAAAATTATTCAGTCAATGAAGCTGGAAGAACGCCTCTAAGAACTGTGTAGACAACAGTGGAAAAGTTAACCTTTTGTGTGAATCAAAGCTCTGATTTCTTCATTTGCTTCTCAGTGAATTCAAGCTGAATACAACCTGAGCACTCTATGAATACATCAGTTAGTGAACTGATGTTTCACTTCAAATGCATATTCCTCAACTGATCTATCTATATCAAACAATAGTTTCTTAAACCAATTGTGAAAGTACTGCTTCCTCTTTTGTATTACTTCTCATCCCTGATTTACATCTTTTGTAGTTACTAACAAAAATAACTGTGGAGTTTTACAGATTGCAAAGATATATAATTCAGAATTACCATTGTCTCTCTTGCCTTGCTCCTTTTCCTCTAAGACCATTTCACTATCATGTTTCAAATATCTGTTGTGACCATTTCCACAAAAACTGCATTAGCTATTGCTTTCATTTGCCCTTCATTTCCCCATGCTTCATGAATTTACAATGAAAAGTGTTGGTGATCAGACAAAGGCATATATCTGGCACATCTATTTCTCTTTGGCTCATACTAGGAGTGGAGAGCCAGAAGCTCAGTGATAAGTATTAGACATACTGCATCTGAACAATTGTTGAAAGCAGAAAGTTAAAATCTTCCTCTGGAGTTGTGAAGCCTCTGAATGGATGTCAGAAAACATGTAAAACCACACAGCCCTATTATTTTGTTTTTCTAAAGATATGATACTTGATCCATCCTTCTATACACAATCACACACACACACACACACACACACACACACACACACACACACACACACAAACCTGTATTCCAGTACAGAGACAGATTAAATCCTGTGGCTAAAAAAAACAATATACAGCTGTGAGCAAGTGATAAAGCTACCTGCCAGCTCAGCTGTAAAAGCATGTAGAAAGCTTTTGTTTTCCTCCCTTAAGAAAAATGTGAATAGGGTTATGATTGCTACCTGTGGCGTTTTATGACATAAAGCAAAATGTCCATGTTGTGTTGCAACATTTCATCAGTGTCTCATCACTCTTTATTGGATATGTAATGGTGGTTCGAAACTGCATGGCAATCTTCCTTTGAAACATGATGACATCAGGAACCCTGACACCATGTTTGTTCCCTCTGTCCTTACAAACTTAAAGCCCAATCCTGCAGAACTTTCAACATATAAAAAATACCAAACACAAAGCAAGGATTTTGTTAAAAAATGCTGATCCACTGAAATAATTTTTTTTAAGCATTCTGGTTTTATAAATGCACAGCACAAACATAGGCAGGCTTTGGAACAAAGGAACACCTGTCTCTGATATCTATTCTTTTCCTAACTAACCTCAACTTTGACCTTGAGTCACAAGTTTAATGATTTTAAGAGGCTAGCAATATGCTTATGAAAACTGGAGAGTCTACTGTTTCCAGGCCTGGAACTGCAGAAGACCTCATTATGTATACTGGACTGGGGTCAGAGATTGTGACAATGCATTTGTATCAGAGCAAAGCTTCTGAAGTTGGTGAGTGCCAGTTCACAGCACAGAACTCATGAGTAGGGACTCAAGACTTTGACACCTCCTGGAGGGAATTTGTGAACCTAGAGAAACTCAGTGGAATTCTCTAAGCCAAACTTTTCAGTGTCTACAGAGTCCAAATAATTAGAACAAGATGTCTTAGTTTGAAAGGGGCTTCCCAAGCTGTCCTCTCTGAAAACAACTGTAAAAAAGATTTTTCACTGTTCCAGCATGTCTAACAAATCATTTTGTTGGGCTGAAACCAAGGTGACAGTGTGCTTCCTCAAGCTGGGAACAAGGCTGGCAGAGCCTACAAACAATATACCTGACCACTACTCTTCTGAGACTCTTGCAATCTTTTATTATCTATTATGCTTTGATCAGTTTCTGAAGATTTAGATGTTGATAAGCTCTTGCAAAAAAGATTGCTTACTATATTGCCTTTTAGTGATCTCAATAGAGTGAATGTGAGGGCCTAACATGCTTCTTGATTTCTAAAGTATTAAAAGTTCTCCTCACTCTGTTCTCCTTTAAACCAAAGGGTACAAGAGATATAAAGTCATAGAATCATAGTGTGAATAAGGTTGTAAAAGACCTTTAAGATCATTGATTCCAACTCTTGCTTTAGCACGGTCAAGTCTACCACTAAATCATGTCCCTAAATGTCATATCTGCACATTTTTCAAGTACCTTCAGGGATGGTTACTCCACCACTTCCCTAGACAACCTGATCCATTGCTTGACAACCATTTCTGTGAAGAATTTTTCCTACTATCCCACCTAAACCTCTCCTGGGGAAACTTGACATCATGTCCTCTTGTCCTGTCAGTTATTATTTGGGGAGAAGAGGCTGACCCCCAACTGGCTACAACTTCCTTTTAGGCAGTTGCAGAGAGTGATAAGGTCTCCCCCAAGCCTCCTTTTCTCCAGGCTAAACAAGCCCAGCTCTCTCAGCCATCCCTCACAACACTTACCCTCTAAAGACTTCTTCAGCTCTGCTGCCCTTCTCTGGCCTCGCTCCAGCACCTCAATAACTTTCTTGTAGTGAAGGGCCCAAAACTGGATAAAGGACTCAAGGTATGGCCTCACCAGTGCTGAGGAGATCACTAGTCCACATTGTTTCTGATGCATGTCAGGATGCCATTGGCCTCTTGACCACCTGGGCACATGCTGGCTTACCTTCAGCTGCTGTTGACCAGCACACCCAAGCCCTTTTACAATGGGCAAGTTTTCAGCCACCCTGTCCCCAGCCTGTAGCTCTGCATGATGATGTTGTGACCCAAGTAAAGGACCAGGCACTTGGCCTTGTTGAACCTCACACAATTGGCCTCATCCCATTGATCCAAGCTCTTCAGATCCCTCTGCAGAGCCTTCCTACGCTCCAGTAGATCAACATTCCCACTCAACTTAGTGCCATCTGCAAACTGACTAAGGATGCACTCAATCTCCTCGTCCAGATCATCAATAAAGATATTAAACAGGGCTGGCCCTAAAAGTGAGCCTTGAGGAACCTTACTAGTGAGCAGCCACCAGCAGTATGTAACTCCATTTACCACCACTCCCTGGGCCTGGCCATACAGCCAGTTTTTTACCCAGCAAACAGTGTGCACCCTCCAAGCCATAAGCAGACAGTTTCTGTAGGAGAATGCCCTGGAAAAAGTTGTCGAAGTCCAGGTATGCAAAATCCACAGCCTTTTCCTCATCCACTAAAAGGGTCACCTTGTTATAGAAAGGGGCAGGCAGCACAGGCTTTTCCTAAACCCATACTGGCTGGTCTCATCCCCTGGTTGTCCTGCAAGTGCTGCATGATGGAATTCAAGATGATCTGCTCCATGACCTTCCCTGGCACTGAGGTCAGGCTGACAGGTCTGGAGTTCCATGGAATTTTCATTCAGCCCTTCCTGCAAATGGGCATCACTTTGCTAACCTCTAGTCACCTGGAACCAATTAGCAAAGACTAATTGAAAAGGGCTTCATGAGCACTTCTGCTGGTTCCCTTAGTACCCATGTGTGAACTCATCCATCCCCTTAAACCTGTGTGTGTCTAAGAGATGTACCAGATATAGCACATGGCTGATGATTTTCCCTTGGAATATGGGGACTTCATTCTGCTCCCCATCCCTGTCTTCCAGCCCAGGGGGCTGGTACCTGGAGAAGAACTGGTCTTCCTACTGAAGACCAGGGGAAAAAAGACATGAAGTATCTCATCTTTTTCCTCATATTTTCCATTAAGTTCCAGTTCAAATCCAATAAAGGATTATGATTCTCCTTAACTGTCCTTTAGTTGCCATCAGTACCCCTCTATACTCCTCTAGGGATGTGGTTATCAGTCATGATTGTGCAAGAATAAAGATTTTACAGGCAAGAACCTATCTATATATAAATAATATACTTAATTCCATGCAGCAAAATTGCATATAAAAGTGTACATAGCCCCCAAAGACAGAAAAACCCATCATTCAATAGGGTATCACCTCATGATGGTTCCAGGCAAGTTAAACCTTACACTGGGAACAACAAGTTGCTTAGCAACAGGAAAACACAAGATAGACAAACTGATATAGTATATCCAGTGCAGTATATCCAGTGCTTCAGAAAGGCTAACTTTACAAAGCTCAGGAAAATTTGAACACGGATAGAGCTGTTTAAGAGGATTCCAAAGAGAGGTCTCACCAGTGTTGTGTACAGTGGCACTAATACTTTGCTTTCTCTACTGAAAATAGTTACCAGGTACATCCTTGTGCTAAGTTTCCTTTCCACATGCTTGTCCTATTGCCATACTCTGGCTGACCCAGATCATTGTTCTTTGCTGTCACTTCTAACTGATCAGTCCCTAGCTTCTGGAAGAAATTCTAATTATTAGTCCCTAAATGCATTACCTGGCACTTTTAATTATTAAACATAATACTATTCTATTACTGCAGTCTTCTAGGTTATCCAATTTCTTTTTTGTATTGATAATACTTCCCAAACTTTGTCATATGCGAATTTCATTACCACAGTCCTACTACTTCTGCCAAGGTCCTTAATTAAACTATTATATGAGATCATCCTTGAGGAAATCTACAGACAACCTTTTTTATCACAATTATTCTTTCAACCAATGTGTTGTCAAATTGTCTTTAGCCAGTTCTCCCGTATTTTTTATCTATTTTGCTGTTCTTCATTTTAACTAGTATCTTCCCAAGTGGTGATGTACTGAATGCTCAGATGAAGTTCAGATAGAGTGAATGAATTTCCATTACTCTTCATATCATCTGAGACTGATAGAGGCATTGGCATGTCTCATAGTCAGGAGTCTTAAAATGATTAGTTAACAAAGCTGGTATGATTTACATTCATATTAAAAACAATAGGAAGTAGAAAAAATTCAGAATAGATATGTGATCAGCTAAGGAAACATCTTTAAAGAAATAAAAGTTTTAGCACACAAATAGCTAGGTTGTCATCATAACCAAGAAAAATTTTGGCGAAACACAAAAACTTAAGACAGGAATACAATTAATGTAAGAATTTTGATTTTATAGGAAACAGGCCTTTTCAAACAAAAGTGATCTTATTCTTTCATACAACTGATGAATAGAATTATATACCCTTAATATAGAAACCTAAAAATTATTTTACATGTACTGAATTACACTGTAATTAATAAATGAGCATCATATGCTATCAATGAAGCATGTGGTATATAGCTGAAAAGTTACCAAGGACAGTATATACTTTGAATTCTAGACTGACTCCTGGAATCATCTAAAAGGATGTGCACTATTCTCTCTAGTCCATATTATATAGTATACCACCCAGCAAAGCCACCCAGGTTATGGGCTAGCCATTTGACCATGTTTGGTTGTTGTTGTTGTTGTTTGGTTTGGTGTTTTGGTTTTGCTTTTGCTTTTGCTTTTGGTTTTATATTTCATGAAGTGGAATCAGAGAGATGAAGAAAGATGACCTTAGTGTGAGAAAATTCCAGGAATCATTCTTATTTGGAAATTTTTAATATGCAAAGCTTGCCAATGCAAGTGAGCTTGAAATACCTTTAGAAAATGTATTAACTTATTAAGCAAGCAAAGTCAGATTCATCCTGGAAATTCAAGAGAGTCTCTGAAAAGGGGATAGACCATTCCTGTGGTCATGCTAAAAGACTGACAGACAAGGAAGACTAAGAACTTGGATGCAATGGCCATGTGGTTAAGACTCAGTATTGGATCCTACCTTACTGAAATACCTTCAAGAACTCTTCTCACTGAAGAGTTTTCCGTTGAATGGGAGTGTTTTCCTGGCTGTCCCAAAGTCACTGGTTCAAAGCTTGGTTCTATTCAAAATTTTCATTAGTGAGCTAGTTAAAAATTATTACATGATACAGTAAGCAGAGTAATAAATAATTATGAGGAAAAGGAATCATGCAGAACAGTCTCTCTCACTAGCTAAGTTTGGCTTCTATTTAAACAGTGTAGAATTTACTAATGCAAAATACGAAGTTCTATTTTGGCAGAAACCAAAAGTAGAGGTAAAATCCACAAGTATGACAGATTGTATCCTGAAAATTAGTGACTAAAAAACATGTAAGAATCATAGTAGACTACCGAGTAAGCATAAACAGCTGGTGCATGCTACCACTATCCAAGGAAATTGCATCTAGGTCTAGTCTATTCAACAATTTCAGTCATTGGGGAAAATGTGTCTCTACATTTGGCTTCTCATGTGCTAATCAATTCCTGATTATCTTCATACATATTGACCTGCTCTCACTGCTTGTGCCATATAGATAAATGAATGACATTCTAAAGAACACATTATTACACTTGAAGAGCAAGAGATTCATGTATTATTCACTCTGCATAAATATCTACTGTTACCTCTTTTTTGATCTAAGCCAGACTTTGGAATTTGCAGGTTGTTTGTGTGGGGAGATGCTGATAATGCAATCTTGTTTATTTACATCAACATTTAAAAACAGAAAACAGAGAACTAAGTAAGTGTCTTGGTTTACAAAATTCTCAGTTCCAAAAGGTTCCTTTCACAGGACCACATTGCCATGACTGGTCCAGGCTATGCCTGGTCTTTCCTTGGTAACTCCCCTCTTTACTCCTATGAGTTTTCTGCCTTAACAATGCAACAGCCCAGAAAAACTCACCAGCCTTTCTTATTACTTCTTTCATACCCAGAAATATTTACCCAGGTTTGGGAGTGAGGCTGCAGTCTAGTTCATTGAAGAAGTAACTACTTTCTTTTTCCCCTGTGGTTGTGCTCTTCTGTCTTCACCTACATTTGGAGGAGGTGAAGGGCTTGAGAAGTGAAAGATTAAAACATAAAAATGAAAATGCTGCATAGGTAGAGTAGGGAAGAGGACAGAAGAATGTCATCATACATAAATAAAGAAAAAACACACACACCTTGGGAAAACACAGGAAAGAAAGAAAGTAGACTCGAAGAGAGGAGGAAATTGACACAGGAGATTCCTTTGAGCCATGTTCACAAGTCTTTTTCTCCCACAGTACCCTCAGCCAAGTGCAGTACCCTTGTGGAAAACAATGTCTTCCAATATGGTACACTGGAAAACATATTTCTAGTTTTGTTTGTAAACCTGAGAAAAAGGAGAAGAATATTCTGAATTTGTGTTTCATTCAGTTGAAGATAAAACTGCCTTTCTACCCACTGCTGATCTTTTCCTAGGTAACTTAATTTCCCCTGATTAGAGATTGAGTAATTTATTTTGGCTTCTGCCAAATGTCATGGCAGCCAACAATCTGTCAGGGACTACCTTCACCTCTTCCATGCTATGCTATTCCTATGAGGACTGTTGGCACAGGTGCTTGAAGAAGGGTATTCTGACTTTGTGGAAGGGAAAGGCTGAGGTCCTTAGGTCACTTTTTTCCCCCTTGCGGCTTTAATAGTTGTGTAACAAACAGGAATTTGTCTTCAGAATTATGAAGACTGAATTGTTTCTCTGACTTGCTGATTTGGACCAGGGTGAGCTAAGTAAGAACTGGTCTAGAATTTTATGTCATTGTAAGCTTTTTTTCTCTGTTGATGTAATTAAAAAGATGGAAACAGACCAGATACAGAGACGACTCAGCAATATACCTATAAGCATGCATAGAATGAAAACAAACTCTCCACACAGAATAAAAAAAACCCCTCCTGTCTGACCTTTATTCATTTAAAACATGTTTCAATAGATGAAGTGAGATTTGAATGGATACTTAAATTTGGTGAATATTCTCTTTTGAGGTATACTCTAAAAGTGCAGTTACTCTAGTGCCACTGTTAGGGACACGAAAGAACCACACACTCACCGTTAGGTTGAAGTGAGGAAAGAAGAGAAGTTTATTATGATTTAGGGTTTAAATAGGATTTGGAATTTGATCAAGGATTGGAGGACAGGAGGAACACCTCCCTGACTCCAGTGGTCAATTCAGAAGTCCATTGCAGAGAGGAATGAAAACAATCTACTTTGTTTATGGTGCATGCATGAAAGGTATGTAAACAAGATCATCAGAAGGCTAAAGAATCAGGGCGACACTCTAGTTCTCCTGAACAGAGTGCAAGTGCAATAACATGTTTCATAGCATGCCAAGTAATAATACTGTGCCAGGGATATGTCACAATTAAACACTGAATTCAAAGCACCTTGGTATATCAAGAATTTATCCAAGTATTTTTCACACTTTAGAAGGTTAATCCTGAACTATACGTATTTTCAGAATTTCATACTTTAAAAAGGAAAACATCCCTTATCATCTTAGTCAAAACCTTGGACTTTGCCAAGGATAGATACAAGACTTTATTTGCAGAAACATGAACAGTGATAGTATGGTTTACAAATCTCTCTCCTGAAAAGAGATTGTATTTCTTCCTGTGGATTTTCTAGTATTTTAAGTATGTTTAGGTACCCTGCATCATATTGTTAAACCCTTTACAAGAATATGTGTATAAAATATTTTTTACAAGAATATATAACTGTTGCTCCATCAGGGTCCATATGCTTGCTTACTTCATAGGAGCACAAATGTGCTGTTTTAATTCTCTCTTTACTGCTTTCATCTAAAGAACATTTTCCCTTTCTGGTCCATGACTAAGGACATAACTAGAGTTATTACAATATGAAGAGAAGTAAAAGTCAGGGGGAAGAAGAGAATGTGTCCAGAAGAAAACATGAAGGGGAGATTCTTGTACTCCGCTGCTGTGGGTATCACAAATGGGGTCCTGTAACAAGTACTTCTACACAATGGATGCAAGAGTGAGAAACATCAAGAGAAATTACCAGTTCTTGTGTATCTGTAGAGAAATTATATCAGATAGAGAAATGTGATGGAACAGCTCTCATGATTAAGCGCTGCAATAGCTTTTTGTGCAAGTTTTTTACATAAGAGGACAGATCAACACAAGTGACATTGTGACATGTATCTGTTACATATCACCTGATCAGAAATACCAAGAGAAAAGCTTCTTCAGACACAACACTTTGATGTGGTCTGGTAGCATGGGGACTTCAGCCACTCTGCTGTCTGCTGGGAAAACATACAGCTTAGTGTAAACAATCTGTGAGATTTCTGGGGTGTGTTGTCAAAAAGTTGAGTTGCTCCTAATGAAGGGGATCAACTAACTGGAGACATGCTCTGCTGGACCTAGTACTCTCACAGAGCTAAGAACCAGCCATGGATGTGAAGGTCAAAGGGCAGCCTTGGCTGCAGTGTCTCTAAGATTGTGGAGTTTAAAATTCAGAGAAAAAGTGAGCAAGACAAATAGAATCACAACCTTATACCTAAGAAAACCAAATTTCAGTTTGTCATGAATCTTCTTGTCATGAATCTGCAGGGTCCAATGAGATACATTTTCAAACAAAAATGGAAAACTTGAGGAAGCACATACTTACTTTTTAAAATAATTACAAGTTCATGCAACTTCTACTATTTAATGTTCATACTTCCACTAAAGTAATAATAGAGAGAAGAGAGAGGATCATTAATCACTATACACCCAGCTCTTCAAAAATGTGACCTAAAATTAGAGGACTGGGCTACAGTCTAAATATGAAGACGAAGTGGTGGTTAGCATTTGCATAAGATATGCAATATGAGCAATATAGACAGTATGGATGATACAATGCATATACTATTTATAATGAACATCTAATATTTGTATGATGATTTTTTTAAGAATTCATGTGTCATAATTGGGCCCTAACTACATATACGACTATATGTACCAAGGTAAGAAGTCTAATAAGAAAATCTAACACCTGCAGATGTTCATCAAAATGAATTTGGGGCTTTCAAAAATTTTGGAAGTCTATCCACTGTAAAGTACAGATTTGGAAACATAACCTCAAATTACCAAGTACAGACAGAAGGTAGGACAGGCTACACAGGAGCTAGAAGACTTTAAACAATGGAGAACATTTTCTCTAGAAGGCATGTCAGAACAAATTAAACTAGGCTCCTACTCTGAAATATTTCATAAATGGATTTCTATTAAATACTGAGAAAGTCTAAAGAAATTAGCCTCCTGTGTCTAGGAGCTAGTCGTTGTAAATACCCCCTGATGTCCTGCTTGATACTATGACTTTATAAAAAAGTAGATCAAATAATTGGACTATCATAAAAATATGGCAAAGGTATTTGGGCAGAGAAGGAAGGTTTCTTTGATGTAAGTTTGAATTTTGAACTTCAAGAGATGCATGATGACATTATAATAAATCAGAAAGAATGCTTGTGGTTGAGAAGACAAAGATAAAAGCAGAATAAAAATTTATTCTTCCTCCATTTCTCTCTCTTTGACCATTAGCTGGAATCCTAAACTAATGAATAAAGGAAAAAACACTAATGCTAATATTTAAATATGAACAATTTTTTTTACTTAAAAAGAAGTAGAGTATTTTTTCTGACCTTTATTTACCATTTAATTATTCCATTCTGCAAGAAACATCTAGGATGAACTCATTCTAGGATACTTCTGAAGGCAAGAAATAAACATTTAAAATTTGCTCAGATGCAAACTGCAGGACCAGATTCTTTCTAAGTCAGAATTTTAAGCAGAAAAAAAAATCTGCTGGATGTAAGATAAGTTAGCCAAATGTCTAATGGAACTTGTTTACACAGCACTATAATAAAAATATAGATTTGTGTATGAGCATCCTAAGCACGTCACACCACCAGTCTAAAACACTTTATATAACCTTGAAGGTCCTTTAGGCAACAGTTTGAAGACTTTTTTTTGCTTACTCTCTTGAGTTTTTTCCTATTTACATTCCTTGAATATGTACAAGGTTAACTTTGAAAGAACTGATGCATTCCCTCTGTGCTTTCCAAACTCAGAAAGGTATTTTGGATATGTATCTGTTTTATCTTTATTTGAAAGGATTTCACAAATAGATTGTTTTATATTTCTCATCATGATCAAAAGAGAAAAAGACCTGGATAAGGCATGATCAAAAGAAAGTTAAAAACAATCCCATAATACTTAATCTGAGCATAAATAAATAAATAAATGCAAGTGAGATAAGACTGAACAAACAGATGGCAAATCAAAATAACATACAAATAACAATTAACTTATGACTCTGCATAAGACCTTTCATGCAGTACAAAGAAGCTACAAAGACAAAATCAGTAGCAAGTAGTGGGTTTATTCTTTCTACGTAAAAAAATTTTGGTTAAAACTGAAAAGATATTTTAGTAAAGACATTTTCTTTCTTCAATTCTGTGTGGACTTTTGCATATCTATTACAGTTTGATATGCAGAATGATTTTTACAAAGGTAAAGCAACTGAATAACTAGCATCCATGTGACAGGAATATCTTTGTATTCAAAATAGAAAGGGAAAAAATGTTGAAATGCCAGCCTCATTAGTATTGGTACATTGAAATTAAAATATTGTTAATATTTAAGGCTAGAAATTGGTTCAGTATTGAATACTCCTTCAAAAGCTGTGCCTTTGTCTTTAGGAAGTATGACAATGCAGATTTCAAACCCATAAAGATTTGGGGATACATTTTTAGTGAGCAATGGTACAGAATTCCATGCAATTTACAGTATAGAAAAGGGTATTTTGCATATTATGAATGCTTTAAGACAATTACAGTGCTGTAAACATTCAGGAATTTATCACTGGGGTAAGACAGCAATTAATTAACTCGAAATTGTAAAAATCTCATTTACCAGTATTTGATTACTATTTGAAATAATTTTGAATATTCCGTATTATGATAATCACCATATTATGACATGGAATTCACTCAGCATCAAAGAGAAGATTACTTATTCATGTAAGAGGTGAGTTTAAAAGCTTTGTGAGAAAAATGACTATGGATTCTTTCTAAAATCAATGGAGAAATAAAGTTCTTCAGTGAAAAAAATCACAACCGTTTAATTAGGGTACAACTCTGAACCATCCATAAAAGAAGTCTTTCAATTAGCTATTACGAAAGCTGAGGGAAACCTGGGAAACATAAGTGCTAAGAACACCCAACTCTGTCAGTGCAAAATTGGAACTGTGGCTGCTGAATGGTTATTACACCTTAGGGTTCAAAACTTTAAATTAATTATCATTAGGTCTAAAGGAGAGAGGAGAAAAAAAATCCCTAAGGTTATATTGAGATGGATTACAGTAGAATGGAAAATAAATGGTTGCTCACACATCTTCTAATCCTGAACTTCAAAATAAGGACTAGGCAATGTATTTCTTATGATGTCCCAAGTGATTTACAGATTTATAATTATTCTCCTATATTAGTATTACAACTGAACCCTGAGGCACTGTCAGACTGTCCAAGATAGTGTTTAGCATTTTCACATTTTAAAGACAAGGAAGACAGGTAACATTAGTGTGTGGGATCAAACACTAAAGGAATATACATGTATGCTAAATTACTCATCTACATCCGGCAATTTCTTGCATTTTTATAGATAAGAATAGTGGGTCTGCTAATTATTCACTTTGACATTTTCCTAGTACTCTGCACTTAGCTGCATATAATCTTGAAAAATATTATCAGTCTCTATTGAAACTTTTTAATTCAGAGAATAAATTATTTGGGAACATCTTTGTCTAGTTAATCAGCTTCTCCTAGGGGTAAGTTATATTATAAACTTAAGGAAAAATTATTTTGAGGGCTATTTGTCCTGTGAAGATCTGGTACTTAAATGCTTTGACTTAAGACATATTTCTAAAATGTGCCTTATCCAACTTCACACAAATATATCTAAAATTGTCCCAGCTGGAAAACTGGAATGTTGCCATTTACACACGCTCTGCACAAACTTTTGATCTTAACAGCTTTGGGGGCGTGTAGATGTTGCCTTTGCTGGGTGAAGCAGCTTCAGGCAGTACAGTACTTTCTGATGACTGTGGACCATGAGGAGTCCAGGAGCAAATTCTGTTCATCTGTACATACAGCATAAGCACTCTCCTCTGTATTCGCTGAGGACTGAGGAACTGCAGACATTCAAAATGGGAAAAGAAACAAGATGAACTTAAATGGGCATGAGAGAGCAAATTAGGACTAAGAAAAAATAGCCCACTTGAGGGAGAGCAGTTCAAAATTGGAACTAGAAGTGCTGTACATAATAACAATCACACAACGGTAGAAACTAGACAGGGAAACCACAACAGGGTTAGAAAACATGGCAAGATAAGGAAAAAATACAAGAGTCAGGAGATAGTGTACTAGTAGAAAGAACTAAAGGGGTCAGTTGGTAAAATTAGCTGTGAAGGCATTAGGACATTGAGATTGGGAAGGGATCTGGAAAGGACAAGTGGTGAGGGAGTGGTACCGACCCCAGGAGGAGCTCCGCCACGAGGGGAAACTGGGGCAAGCGACATACTGTGCCAAGGCTGCAGGAATGCAGACACAGGGAGAACAGGAACACTGATGGAGAAGCAGACTGGGACTAAGCAAAAAAAAAAAAAAGGTGGAAAAGACTGCACCAGAAGATTACAAGTGTGGCAGAATTCTGGACTGAAGGGAGTAGCTGGATAATGCCCTGGTACCCTGGTGTTTTGCATAAAGCCTACCTCATCAAAGAGTCTTCTGATAATTCAATAAATTATTAGTTAATAAAGAAGGAATCAGCAGATAATACAGTCAAGTGTCCAGAGAAGGAATGCCCATTGTTTATGTGCTATTTTCAAAGCTCTAAGCTTCTTAATTTGTAAAAAAATGCTGGCTCCCAGTATCAAGAGAGGGTCTACAAGACTGAAGTTCACCTTACTCTCTACATTTGGCAATGACAAATTACCAGTATGGCTAGAAAAATTTAATGTACTTCTTAATCACATACTGCTATAAGCCATTACTCTGGGGTCACTAAGGAAAAGATTATATTAATTTGAGTTTGATTGGTTTATGAACATAATTATTCGGCATGGTCATCAGTAAAAACAGGAAACTGCCTCAGTACCAGCTTGAAAAATTCACCATCTTCTGCTTTTAGTAAAATTATACAGAACTAACCTTTTCTCTTGGAAAATAACACACTTCTCAAGCACATGCAGTGATACAGTAGCATTTTGTCATTTTCCTTTTTTATATGGGGGATGTATTTATCTTTCAGCATGACAAATAACAAGTTCTACGGAACTGTGCATATGAAATGATGCCAAATCATAAAAGTGGCAATGCACATATTACAAGAATATAAGTACATAAAATGTATGATAGTTCAAAGTATTTTCAGGACCTTTAAATTTTATTATTGGTATGTAAATAAGTGCTAAAATATGAGGAAGATAAGGCAATTTTCAGTGCTATAAAATTTCTACAAACTAAATTATTTTCTTAGATATGACCGAGAGGAGAAGAGGCAATGCCTCACACATCAAACACATTACCATGACTTTTTACATGCCCTAAGATACCTACACTGACATAGTAACATTCATTCACTTGTTCAAAATATTTAGTTTTCTGAAAAAAAAAGCTGAAAACTGCTTTGCAAATTTCTCTTCAAGATTTCCTTTCAAAAGACACTATTATCTTTCTACTATGTAAAAAAGAAATGGGCAGTTGTTTATTACTAAGACAATAACATGAATCTCTGTCCCTTTCTACTGCCTTTCATCAGTCCGTTTTAATACCCTGGCCCACAAGTTTTCATCTTGTCACCAAGTATCAGCAAAACCTGAGAAAGCATGCACAACCTCCCAAGTCATAACGTGGACTATACATAGCACATAATCAGAAGCACATACTAAATTATCAGAAAATAGAAAAAACTACTCTCATCTTAGGATATCCTAGCACTTTAGGAGATAGATAATTTCAAATTGCAGTTATAATTGTGAAGTCAATTGCATCACTTTGAATGTCGTATTTCACTTAAGATACTTAACTTTTGGGCTTCAAATATTCAGATATTGTCATTGTTTTAGGATTTGTTCCCTCTTTGTGGATGTCATTGCAACTAGGATTGCTTTTAAAAGGTAATATAATTAATTTGCTAAAATCCCTTAAGAATAAATAATTTAATTTTTTTAAATTTTATTTTTAAGATTAATGCTATTGTATTGTATTTAAAAGAAATTCTATTGTATATATTCTATGTATTATACTTATGTTACAAAATGTGTTTGGATAACTACCCTTCTAAGCACTTGATTTACTGTAAGACAAGGCTGTAATGTTTTGCAAAGCAATTTTTCTATCTTTGCTAAATTACAACCTTAATTGTAGGTCAGCAAATGTTTCTAGCCATCTGTAACAAACATTATGAAGAGGATGATTCTGATTACTATTTTTCCTAGAGATCATATCTACCTGCTCTAAATCACCTGTGTTGCAGCCCTGACAAAATTCAAAAGCAGATGAGCACCATCTAGTTGTTTCTATATCAAAGCTGCTGTCCCTTTCTTTAAAAGTATGTACCAGTTTTGATTGCATTATTTTCATAAACAATAAGATGTTAAATAATCATAATTGGTTTAGATATATTTAAGCATGAACTTCCTTTGTTTTGTTTAGTATTAATTGCTAGATGAATGCAAGAAGACATTCTAATAACCAAGAACTTAGCAGATTTGACTTGCTTGGCTCTATTGTGTGTGTTTGCAGGTAGGATTTGTGGCTAGACAGAGGACATCTCAGCATCATGTATCAGCAGGAACGATCTCGGGAATTCCTTTGCACTCTTCTCAGAGATGTGAGTGAGACCTGCTAGCACAATCAGGCTCTGTCGAAGTCCTTAGGAAAGGGGAAAGCAGCAGATCTATGAGATACAGTTTCCTAATGTAGGATACACAACCATGGCTCTTCAGCCTTTCCTAAAGCAAGCACCTATCAGTCATGTGGATTTCACTTTCTCTTTTTTAACCGTAAATATTTTTTTGTGTTTGGAGAACACAATCAGGATTTTGAGTCCCAATTTCAGCAGCACTCTCCTTGTTGAATACAGCAGAAACATTTCATGCAGACTGCAAGAAAATGCAGAGTTAGGATCTTTGTTGTAATCAGCTCACCTGCAGACTAATACTGCAGACTATCCACTAAAATTTAAAATGGGTAATTTTATGTATTAATTCTTTAGTTGGTCAGCATGCTTCCATGCAGTATATATACTAGGACCAGAAGAAAAGAAGGATTTGGCAAAAATTTAATACCTAGAGAGACCTATATAAGCCTGCCTGTAAAAAAGTCTGGCAGGAGACCTAAGAAGGTCATCGTAGCATTTTTATAGTTTCCCAAATGAAAATTATCTTTGTGCTTTAAAACTTAAGGCTGCATATTCAAAGGTACCTGGAGATCTATACTATATTCTAGACATTAATTTAATAAATCTGGAAAGACAGTCACACACAGAAGACCTTTCCTGAAATATGCCTATTTCTTTGCTTTGGTCTGTTAAAAAAAATCTCCAAGCTACAAACTAAACAAGTTCAATCATTGGACTGGGATGAATGAAATTACCTATTCTTAGAGAGAACAGAATACGAGTAAACCAAATTTGAAGAATTGTGTGTAGGTCTATAGACTTAACAAGGAAGTTATGCTATGGAACAGCAAGAAAAAAAACAAGGGATTAACAAGGTGACCAAAAGTCTTTTAACTCCTTAAAGGTAGAAGTTTGTTTTACCCCGTTATATAATGCACTTTTATTAGTTGGTAGGCTGGTCATATGGCTGCTACAAATTCAATTCTTCAATTGAAAGAACTGTTAGAAGCAGCTTTCCATGACTTTCCATGAAGTCAGATTTAATATGAAATAAACGAAAGCATTCTAATATTGTAAAAGAACATTTAAAGTTAAAATCATCAAAATGTATTTTCATGACATTGTGCTGGTAGTGCTTCAATGGTAGTGCTTCTTTGCCTTTGTTTCTCCAGGAACCAGTAAGCTAGAGAAATTTCAGAGACAGACAGAAAAAAAACTACTTTAAAACTGTAGATGGTACCTCATTTTCTATTCAGATCCTGGAACTCTACTGAACTTTCATAATCTGGATCCTGAAAATTATCCTGATCTGTCAGATAAATACAATGTAAAAAAAAAAATTAAAAAACCAAGTAAAAATAAACACAAATATAGAAGAGCTGGTAATATCACATTTTAAAAATTGAAAATACCAAACACATCCTATAGACCAATATTAGGATCATTATGCCAACCAACAACTGCTATGCTTCTTTAGTTGTGTGAAGTGTGATAACTCTGAATTAGTTAAAAAGAGCCAGAAAAATAAACAGAAGAAATACTTCAATATCTCTGTCGATCTGCTACTCACAGTGGAAGTGGAAAAGTGTATCAGAATATTAAAACAAAGTCACTGGAGTCACCATCTCCAAGATAACAGCTGTAACATTCCCAGCAAAGTCATACATCATAACAATCTCTGCATGAACAGAGACCATCTAAATAAAACCAAAAAATGGCAGTGATTCTCTGCTTCTTTGGAAGATCTATAATCTCAGCTAATACTTAGCTTGGTTCCTAATGATCAGCCCAGTCATGGTGCTCCAGATCACTACATGTTTTCTACACCCATGAGGCAAGTCCTTTGAACATCCAATCTAAAACCACAGAGTCGGGTGTGCTTGTACAAGCAATCTTTCACAGATATCTCTAAGATGCCAAAGGCCTTCCTAATACTTTTTCAACTCCTTTTTGTCTATACCTCACAAATAAGTTGATTGATGTTACTGTCCCAGGTGCTCCTGCCCTCCACCAACCACACTGATCACATTGTGTCAGTATGTGAAAAAAAGAAGTAATTTGTGAGACTGGGGAAAGTTGAGACATGGTCTGAGCCCCACGAGGGCTCTATCTACAGAGAAGCAAAATCCAGCATGGTAATGTCCTATTTTATTCTACTCCCAGTCCCTATTCACAGTGAAAAGTTTGAATTGTCCCATGTACCTCCAATGGCATGTTCAGTCCACTTCCCATGGCCAAGGTAAGGAATGAAAATCAACCTTCTTGCAGACAAGAAAAGACTACACTACAGACATTTCAACCACTCAAAAATGTCACAGATATTTGAAAAACATTCAAGTCCACTCTGTGAGCAGCAGTTTCACACCTTGGCAGCAGGGTTGTATTTATTTTGAGGAGAGCTGTCACTCCAGATGAGCTATGAGAGAACAGGACTCCAGAGCTATGCCTGGGCCTACATTTTTTCTACCTGAGCTATGGGTACACTCATCACAAGTGTCTCACTTTTGGTTCACATGATGTGGACTCCTGCAAGCTGCAGTCTTCTCTTGGATCCAGAGAAGTAGCCTGGGTAAGAAGAATGAATACTGCAGAACTGACCTCCTCACTCACACATCTTCCTCTCTGAATGCCGCAGTCAGCTGCTGACCAAGCACCAAGAGGCAGGTATCTGCAGATTCTAGCATTTCTGCAGCTGTTGTTCCTGGTCCCAAATTAAGTTTGTTTGGGTTTTGGGTTGGCTTTTTTCCGTTTGTTTTTCAAGAGAGAAAAGGCTGGACAATGCAAGGTCAAAAGAGCAGCAAGGCAGGTGTTATGACCATGTGTCAAAGGAAAGTACATTCAGCATTCTGGCAGCAGGGATTAGTCCTCTCTCTTAGGAACTAACACTAAAATTTTTGGTTGATTTCTGAGTGTGTGGAGGTTTGTACAAAGCCATGTTTACTTATTTACTTATGGCTTACTGCTTCAATATTTGTTTAAGGACAGATTCAGTTTAGACCTCAAGTATACACTGAGACTGACCGGGATCAGAGTCTGAGCTGTTTTTAGGTGGGAGAAAGGTGGGATTGCTGGCAGGCAAGAAGCATCAAGGATATCATTGTTGGTGCCAGGCAATATTAGCACATGCAATTTCACACATTTCATTTCCAGTAATAAGGAAAGCCCTATTTTCTCTCCCTTGCGTAATAGGAATTTAGGCAAGGCTGCATGGAGCTCTGAGCAACCTGGTCTAGAGAAAGACGTCCCTGCCCACAGCAGGGGGTTTGGAATTGCAGGATCTGTAAGTTCCTTCCAACCCAAAACATTCTATGATTCTGTAAGAATTCATAGTCGCTAAGCAGTGGTTTTGGTTTGTAAAAGCAGTTGACCAATTCAATAAGTGAACTACATGGCTGATGATTCTCATTACTTCTTTTCTCTAAAGGTTTTTCTTTCTTATGTTTATGAAGAAGTGTAGTAGCCAACATTTATTGCCAAAGGCCTGCTTCCTTCCTGACAATCTTACCTGGACCTCAGCGCCATGTTCCTTCTCTGTTACTCTCATTTCCCTGAAACTGTTTTGCTTACTCTGTTTCCTTTTGGTTGCAAATACTGTTAATGAGAAAGTAAAGCTCTTTCCTTGAAGAATATGTAAAATTCCATTATGTTTACTCCATGCTCTGGTCAAAACAGCAGAGCTGTATCATTTTATCACAATTAATTACAGCCTTTTGAAACATGAAACTTGAGTTGAAATGTTTCTGCTGAGTTTAACAGGACATAAAGTCACCTAGGAAAAAAGCGATGAACGATCGGCAACTAATTAATTCTGATAGCATTCCTTTGCTTCAGGGTAGTAGGAAGGATTAGATCAGACTAAGAAAACAGATGCCTCTCCTGACATGTTGAAGATATATCATCACAGGTTTCTCACATTTAAAAGTAAAAATGTTTACATGGGCTCCCCTATGCTACTTTGTTGGTACCTGTTCATATCCAGAAACTAAACCCTTTGGTCTTTATCTATGAATCACTTTGGCTACCCTTGAAATTAATAAATAATGTCTTTATCTCTGTTAGTCAGATCACTTACTTTCTGATCAGGAGAGCAAGAGCAATGTTCCTATGATGTAAAATAAAACTATTGCAAAAATTGCTAGCTATTTTCCTTTTAGTTTCTAGGTGACTACTGAAACTCAGGTGATATTGAAAAGTGATGTAAGAATTGTTTTTAAAAATTAAGGAACTGCTTTCCCCACAGCATTTTAAGTTTAATCATGGTCCTGATTTTTTCTTTGTAACCAGAAGCATTGATGAGCTTTGATTCATGCAAAGATCGTCCTCTGGCATGCTTCTTTCTTGTGATGTGAAGGATATAGCCTACTTTTCTTAAACCCAACGTGTTTGTTTAATAGCAGAAGTTTTTTTCTTCATTCTTGTTCCACCCCAGCCCCTACCCCCGAAATATGTGCATTTCCTGTGTTCAGCAATCAAACATAACTTTTGCAGCAATATGTGCCAGAGCCTAGCTTCATAATCAGGGTGTAGTGATCCTGATGTTATGATCACAGACAGGTCTGGTACTATGACATGATTTTCCTTTTTCTCTCTGAGGCCAGATATGAATAAATTCCTGAATTCATTTCTCATACAACATAGGGTCAAGTCTGGAAAAAACAAGGCTCACCACCGAATAATGCAGAGCAGAGGGGCCATCCATAACACCACTGTCAAAAATGAGGCTGTAGTTGATGATATGCTGTCTTTAATAATGAAGGACACTTAAGTTTCTCGTCCTGAAGAGTTCCCTCTGCCTCTGCTCCCCCCTTCCTCCACCCCCCCTTCCCCCAGCTTTTTTTCTAAATCAGATCACTAAAATGAAGTAACATTGTTCAAAGAAATGGGTCTTGGAGGAAAAAATGTTACTTTTAACCTGGACACAGATTAGGCACCCTTAACATCTAACAGCTTACTGCCACTAAGAGGGGACAGCAAATTACAACAGTATTACTGCTGTGTGTATGAAAGAGATAATTTCTTAATCCTGTTTCACCTTCAAAGATATTTTATTATGGATATACTGTATGAAAGTTGTGTGTCCAACTACTTAAGTCTCTGCATTTAAAACAAGAGGAGACAAATGTTATCCTTGGTGTAATTGAAAAATTCAAAATGCCCTTGACATTTACTACACTATTATGATTAGTCTCATTTGTAGTAGACTCATCAAACTGTTGTAAAGCATACACCACTCCAGTAATATTTTCTCTAGGCTTCCAATAAGACATCCATATTCTACATCCAAAGTGCTTCTCTTAAAGTAAATAGAAAGGACATAGACCTTGCTCCAAAAGACACAGACCTCACTCATTCCATTGTTTCTCCCAAGCTTTGCTGCTACTGAAGTTTCTTTCTGTAAGAACATTTTGTCTCTTCCTCAGTCTTAAGAGACATTAAAATACTTTTACAGCCCAATATACTGCCAGTAAGAACTCCTTGTTCCAACTAGAAGACAGAGCAGATGAATTCCAAATCACCGAGTATATTCCTAGAGCATGAATACTTTTACAATCCCATTTGAGACTCTATATAGTATTTTTTTATTCGAGCAGGTCTAGTGATGCAACTTTTTTCCTATTAATATATTCACTCCCCTATTGCCTGACACCTTTTTGCTGCTATCTGCAAGTCCTACATGAGAATGCCATGAGCTATTTCTTTGCCCTGATGTTCTGCCATTTTTGAAAATTTTTGAAAATTTAGGCCTTATTTTTCCAAATCAGATTGAGATGTTCAACCCAAACCTCTCTCCATGTCTTGTTTCAGAGGAAGGCAGAGGGTATTTTCTAAGACTATAAGCAACTTACCAAGTTAAAAGAAGTTAACATAGGCCATGAACAGGCAATGAAATTGCCATTCAACTGTAACAATTCATGTACATGCTTTGCCTCTTGTAAATAATTTTTTCAAGAGTCAGTAAGAAAGGGTAATCAATCATTCACTTGTTTCTAGGTAAGAACAGAGTTTTTGGCAGCTATTGAACAATCTGCTATGCTACAAATTAACAGATGAATTCCATTGTGACGTCTCTGTAGCTCCATACCTTAGCAACAAAACCACTCTGTATTTGCCACCCTGAAAGATAGGCACCCAAAATTATCAGAAAAAGTCTAGTCATGGGTCTGAAGCTGAGTGCTCATGCCCAGTGTTTTTATGGCGAGCCATATCTTCCAGCCAACAAAAACTGATGTGGAAACTTCAGCTAGATGAACAGAAATAAGCTTTAGAAATGTTATGCAGTGGTGCTGGCCTTCATGAAAGAATAGATTTTTAAGCTTTTCAATAGGCATATGGAAATGTAACATGCATGTGGCAAATTAACACAAGGCAGAAAGAACAAGGTAATCTCTTAGTTCACATGATGTGTAGCTTTGTGTTACACTGTATCAAAACTGTATTAGGTGAAAGAATGCAGAAATTTAAGTAGTTAGATAACCACTTCAAAATTATCTCAGACTTTGTACATAACAATCTTCGATCTAAAACTTTGGGATGCTCATATAAAAGGCAAATAACAGTTTTGTTACCTGTCTCTGGGTTTTGGTATCTTTGTGTCCCTAAATTTTCATCCACTGGGTTATTGCATAACAAATACTGTTCATATTGCAAATCCCTACTAAGTGATCTATATATCTGTAGCTCACTCTTAACTGCAGAGTACCCTTTTATCTTCTTTTGCTACGTTTTGAACAGTCTGACAAAGTTGACTGAGCTGACTCCTCTCATAGGTTTCATTGTATTCTGATTATACAAATATATTTTATCTCTGGCTTGATGAAGAGAAATTAGATTCCAACTTCAAACTGCTGAAAAGCAAATGGGTTAATATTTAGTGCTCCCAAGTCTCCCATCTGCCATTTACCTTGTTCCTTATAATCCATTCCTGATTTTTTTTTCCATTTAATATTAGCTGGCCCATAATCATTAGCTTCACTAGAATTGCTTAAAAGATTAGTTTAGTCCCTCATGACCAAAAACATATGATGAGCAATGGAAACAATCAAAATGGGTTTGCTCTACTTGAACATAAATGGACATTTATCTAATATTTGTCATTTGTTCCTTTGCTGCTTGCAAAGGAATCTACTTTCACATGTACAGAGAGTTACACTTTGTTCTGCTGCATTTCATCCACCCATTTACTGTGATAACAGGTTAGCTAAGCAGAGCTGGAAGCATGCAAAACCTTTTTGCAGTTCTTAGTCTAGATGCTGTTAAACATATTTGAAAAAGAGGAGGGAAATGGACAAACAGAATTCAAACAAATGAATTTTTAGGATCAATCATTTTATTAGAATGTACAACACAAAAAGTCATTAAATGATGACAATTTCAGTTGACACTATTGGTAACTTTAATAAATGCTGCACTAAAACCTAAGTGCTTTGTAACATTCTGGAAGACAGCATTCCCAGGCGTATATATTCACAGACTTCTAGAATATATCAGTTTGGAAGAGACCCATAAAGATCATTGTGTTCAACTCCCTGCCCCCCACAGGACTATATAAAATTAACCACATGACTAAGAGCATTGATGAAGTGCTCCTTGAACTCTGCAAGCTTAGTGCTGTGACCACTTCCCTCAGGAGCCTGTTCCAGTAACCAACCATCCTCTCAGTGAAGACCCTTTTCCTAAGTCCAGTTTGAACTTCCCTTGACACAGCTTCATTCTGTTTCCTTGTGACATTTCACTGGTCACCTGAGATAAGCCTTTCCCTCTCTGCTGCCAGCCTGGAGAAAGGTTTAGATTGCCATGAGATCACCTCTCAGCTTTCTCTGCTCCAGGCTGAACAAGGCAAGTGATCTCAGCTGCTTCTCCTAAGCCTTGCCCTCAAGAACTTTCAGCATGCTGGTCACCTTGGCCTGGAGACTCTCTAATACTTTGATGTCCTTCTTATATTGTGATAGGCAAAACTGCATACAATACTGTGGAAGCTACAGCAGTGAGGTGTTGGGAAGGACAATCACCTCCCTTGACTGGCTGGTAATGCTGTTCCTAATACACCCCAAGACATGGTTCACCCTTTTGGCTGCCAGGACACTGCTGACTCATATTCAATTTGCCATCATCAGTGTTGAAAACAGGCAAAAAAAGTCATTAAATGTGTCTGCATTGTCTGTATCACTACTTAGAGGGTGACTGACCCCAACAGCAACAGACCAATATTATTTCCAATTCTCCTTTTGCTATTAACATATTTTTAAAAGCCCTTATTGTTGTTCTTCCCAACTCTAATTAAGTTTTGGCAACAAGAATTTTATCCCTACAGTGATGACCAGCATCTCTGTACTCCTCCCATGTTGTCTGTCCTTGTCTCCAATGTCTATACATTTTCCTCCTCTTTCTAAGATCTAGAAGATGCTGCTCAGCCAGGCCAGTCTTCTGTGCCAGACACTGCTTGACATTTTGGAATTGCCTGCCCTGCCTATCTGTCCTGAAGAGTCTATAACTGCTCATTACAGTATCCCAGGATTGGACTGATCCCATCCTTTTTGTCTTATGCCAATGATATCATAGACATGGGACAGAGCCAAAGCTTCTAGTTCTTCCTTTTTCTTCCTCATGCTGTGCACATCTTTTTATAAGGACATTTCAAATGTACTCCATATAATGAGCACATCACGGACCTCACTAGCACATGATCCTTCAAAACTTGGCATGCCACCCCCATGCTTATCTCTAGGGAGCCTGGTTTTATCCCCTTCCCATTTTAAATCTAGTTTAAAGCTCATTCAGTGAGCTCTGCTAACTGCTATGCAAAGATCCTTTTCCCCTTTGAGACAGGTGTATCCCATCTGCTGCCAGCAGGCTCAGTGTCATGGAGATCAACCCATGATCAAAAAACCCAAAATTCTGCCAGTGACACCAGGCTCACAGCTAGGTACTGATTTGCTGGTTCTTCCTCATCACTTCCGGCAACTGGAAGAATAATGAACACTGCTTCTGCTCCTGATCCCTTAACGTGTTGTCCCAAGGTCCTGAAGTCTCTCCTGATTGCCCTCAGGCTCCTTGTTGCAACTTCACCATTGCCTACATGAAAAATCAGTAACAAATAATATTCTGAGTCATACCAAAGTATGAAGTTTTCTCATCATATCTTTAACCCAGGTCCCAGGAAGGCAGAACGCCTGTTCTTCTCTACAAGATCAGGTTGCACATGGTTTTGTTCCAAGTGTTTTGTTCCACATTCAGAACACTGTCCTGGTCTACAGCACAAGGTGAAAAATGGCATGGACCTGTTCCACAACACCTTACACTGGTCCAACTGGTCAGATGAGTTTCCACTCCTTCTTCGATAATGTGGCCCTGTCCCTGCTCTGCACAGGCACTGTTGCTCAGAAGTCATGCGCTGACGTAAATCGAGGAAGTGATCTAGCTGAAAATTCCTAGAATTAAAGGATAAATCCAGTTCAAAGGAATCTTAGGAATTTGTCTAGTCAGGTACAACACTGAAGTCAGACAATATTCGCTTGGGTCTTTGTGCACTGTGTTCTTGAACACTTCCAAGAACAGATATTCCACAACCCCTCTGGGAAACCTGCTCCATTTCTTGGCCTAGTTACCTCAATCTCTCCTCAAAGGACAAAAGTTCCAGTAATCCTGATGGCCCTTCACTGAACTTACTGCAGTTTCTCCATGTCTTCCTCGTACAGAAAGAACCCAAACCACACTTCATTATTGCCATAAGTTCTTACTGTCCAGGATTCTGGATATTTGTTGAATTTAACAAGGTTCCCATCAGCCCATTCAGGTCTCTCTGAATGGCAGTCTTAATACTCAGGAGTGTGACTCCCCAGTTGGAGTCACAAACTTAATGGCTTCCTTTCTTGCAGCATCAAGGCTCTCACAACCTGAAACTTTAGAAACATAAAAATATGTATTCTCAGTCAGAGTTTATCTAACCCAGTAATCTGTCTCAGAGTTTCAATCTAGAGTTTCAATCTATTTATGGTTTCAGGATTTCCTGAACTAGGTATAACTGTGAAATACTCAGTAACCCACCTGAATTCTCTGACCACTTTGGCCAGCCACAACACCAGGCTGCTAGGAGTTCTACAGGTTAAGTTCCTCTTGTATTGAAACAAATACATTTTCTTTTTGTTATGAATATGACTTCTACTGACTTCTACTTTATTGGGAAAAGAGAGCAAACAGCCTTCCCCAGCATCCCTCTCCAGGTACAGACTCATCAGTCTGTACACCCCTATTTACACAGCCACCCTCACTTAGCTGTTTTCCAGACAATATTGAGGCCCACTAAACCATACAGAAGCTACCACATATTTCTGCTCATACCAGTCACCCTTCTTTGAGCCTGACCCCTACTATAGCCTACTTAACTTGGGAGACAAGCTCTGCTGACAGGATGTAGGCAAGCTACAGTTATAAGTATAGTAATATTCCTTGTTTTGCTGCCTATTCCCAAAGAGACAGTAACAGAAAGCTCCTTTCCTGTGTATACCATATCATCCTTTATAAAAGTTTGACATTCTAGCCAGCAAGTAAAGCACTTCAGGTGCTTTCAAATGAGCTTTGGTCATTCATGTCAGGGAGATATAAGTTCACACCATTGTTCTCTTCGTTGTGTCCACTGCTTCTGGATGAGTCCTGCTTCAGTTCACAGCCTCAACTCCAAATTTACCCTGCCATCACTTTTTCTGACACTCAGGTAAGCTGTGGAGCTCACAGTAGGAGATGGACACCTTAAATTGCTCTCACATGTTCAAGAAAGACCTGCCTGAACACACGCAAGAGGACTCTGTTTTTTAACATTATCTTTTGGGTGGCTTTACCAAGTGAGAGTAGGATCATAAAGCATTGGGGATATCCATTGTTAATTCTGTCTTTCATAGTCCAGAGCTGCATCTCCACAAAGATGTATGAAAAGCAAGAAGCCTGTGTTCAGTAGCACAATTCTACATGGCTTGGGAAAACCACAAACCTTCACAACAGAATTTTAGTACTGAGGTCAGATAAACTGGCTTTTCAACCCCCTCATAGCTGCAGTCTCAGCCTGAACTGCAGGCAATGAAAACCGCTCAGATGGGAAATGCATAAGTCTTCCATTCAATCATGAACGACACAGACACCTGCTTATTAGCAAATTGTTGAGTCATACTCTGAATTACATGATGGGCTGTTATTTTTCAGCATGTTGCTGTCTTTTTCTTCCATGATAGGCCTATGGGGTCACAGTGTGTCAAAGACATCGTCTTACTGAGCGAACTAAAACTTAACAAGGATAGATCTCTATCCTATTATCACAGAAAAATAAAACTGATACTGTGTCAGCACATTAGCTGTGGATATAAAACCAGTGATTTCTTAATTACAGGGTAGAAAAAGAAAACAAAATTGGTCACTGCCTCAGCTGAAAGTAAAAAGCATTAAATGCTTTTTCGTTTCCTGGAAAAGGTCTCATACTTACTTCATGTCATTTTCTTAATCATGAACTTCACATTGGAAAATGAACAAAATCATCTCACTGAAAGCATTCAACAATTTTGAAAGACTATGCAATCCATAATGTTACACTTTCTTTAGGGCAGGAAATAAATGTCCCTCATAATTTTTGCCATGTTCTGTGGCAAAATAAGGACTGAGAGTAGCAGTAACGTTTTTTTGACAATGACAAATATACATACATCTCACAAGCATATGCAACATTTTTTTTCCCAATATTGCACACAATGGCTATTAAAAATCCGTTTTTTCTGGGGTTTTTTGTTGTTTTGGGTTTTTTTTTTTTACTAATACGTACTAACAGTCTACATAATACATACTAAAATAAATAGGAAAATTATGAGATAGGAAATTCTTCTTGTCTGTTTAGAATGAACTATTACATGAAACATAAGTGGATAGTTAAAACCTTAAAGTTAAAATGCCTTTTTAAGCATCAGCCAAAGGAGGAAAACAGAAAAACCTACTGTTGGCAATCTCAGGAGACATTATGCTTGTGGAGAAGCAAAGAGACTAGAATGCCTCTGAGGCTACTGAGCTGTGCCTCCTCTACCATATTCACCTGATTTAAAAGACAGGCGTCTGCCAAGGTAGGCAGGAACTTTACTGGAATGGAAAATGTAACCCCCTTCCCTCCAAATCATTATAACTTTGAAATTACAGGGCTTTCAGGCAAAAATATGGGCAAAAGAATAACAGTTCTTTACTAGAATATATATATAACAAAACAGACAAACAAGACTAATGGCAGCAACAACAAACAGAACCAGCCCCAGGGACAGCCCTCTCTAGGCACTTCCCCCGTCGGTGCAGTTGCAGTCACGGCCGCCAGGGGCGCTGGTGGCTCCGCAGCCAGGCAGGGCAGGTGCGATGATCCCCCCGCGGCTGCAGAGGGCGCTGTGGGGCGAGCTGGGCGTGGTTAACAGCTGGTGCAGCCATGGGGAAAGATGGGGAAGGGTATCCTTTACTAATTGGAAACTAATAAACAAACAGTTACAATCCTGGAGCTCATGAGCTGGAAATATTAGTTCATCCCAGAATAGTTATGTATAGCCTGAGAAAAGCATCCCAAGGTAGCGTATGTAAAGTATATCCGTAAGTCCAGTATTAATGGCATAGAACATGGCTGCCAAAACACTGCACAGCTTTGTATGCGACTTTTAAAATCAACATTCAAACTGAAACAGGCATAGACAAGGTCTGTTAGGTTTACTGAGAAAACAAGGTGTCTACCTTGTCAGAGGAGACAATGACAGCTGATGTGGGGAATCAGAGCTGATTTCTGGAGCCTTCTCCATGAAAGCAGGATGCAAGTTTGTACCTGCTCCAAGCACTTCTTCCTGTGATGGATGAATGTTTGTTCATATAAATCCAGGATGTGGTTAAGTCAGAAGATGGACATTGGGTGACCTATCTGCTTGTGTAAGTATTTATTCTTCCAGAAACTGAAAAATTACGAAATTTGGCAGTTTGACCAGGACTCCAGCAACAGGAAGAAGATAAGCGCAAAGTACTGCTGAGACACCATTACAAAGGGAAATGGGACTGTATATGCTGAGACACCATTACAAAGGGAAATGGGACTGTATATGCTGAGACACCATGACAAAGGGAAATGGGACTGTATAAGAAGCATCGCTGATACCCGGAAGGCGCGGCAGTTGGTGGGACGGTGATCCCCCTGTCGCCCAGCGCTGTATTGCCTTGTTGCTATGCTTGCTGTAATCAATAAAATCTTGTAATTGGATTCAGACTGAGTAAGCGTGTTGCTTGAAAAATTCTCACTAACATTCCCACCTCTGCATCTATAATGGTCAAACAGCATTGTAAAGATGATAACTCCAGTTTTTATACAAGTGTTCAGGTCTTAAATACACAAACTGAGTGGGATTAATAACTTTGGAGGAAGCAGTTGTTTATCTGGGACATAATGCACACTTGGAATTTTAAGATTAAAAAAAATAAATACAAAAGGTTAAAGGTATTGTTTGCACAAATTGGAAACAGGGTCATAAATTCAGCCAACCAACCAACCAACCAACCACTACCCAATAATCCATATACAAAAGTAGATTCCACTTAATAATAGCAAACCTCCTTATTTGTTCTTGGAATCTTTCACATGCCTAATGTCAAGTTCCAGGGAATAATATATAGTCCACCATCTGAACTCTATGTTTGAGAACTTGTCTCTGTGATATAGCCTTACAAAATACCATCCCAAAGTTCGCATCCAATTTATAGCAATAAATTAAGGGCTGGATGAGAAGGAGTCTTTAAAATACCAAAGCAACACTTGAGAATACAACTCTTTTCTGTATTTTACCTAAATCTGTAAAATTACTCCATTGATGGAAATTTTTTTTAGTTTTTCAAGACTTTTTGGATGGCTGAGAAACATTTAGATGTTTATAGAGATTTTACTTTTTTGGAACTATTACTTCTTTTTGACTGGGAGATCAACTGAAATGTAACTTTCACAGTTCCTTCCTCCCTCAATAAAATTAACCTGTAAAACTCTTTCTTCTTAGTGCAGCATTCTATAAGCTGTATGTCCTAGTAAATACTGACAGTAGAGAAATCATGTCAATGTAACAGTTAATGCTATATTCCTAGCTTTATAGACACCATGACATTACATATCATCAAGCCAAATAACAAGCCTATTTAGAGAGCATTTACATTATATTTACTTAATGTAAATAAGCGCCATTTTCATTTTCAGAAGTTCATTGTGGCATGAAAGCTAAAACACCCTGATGTATTTGAACTGGCAAAATAGCAGCTGTAAAAATATAGTGCTGCATTCTGTAACTACTAGAGGATGATAAATGCCGAGGAGTATCTGACAGCAAGAAAATACTGGCACAAGAAGAGACAACTATTAACTACCAGTGGAATTCTGAAGTTTCGTCACCATCTGAGAATTAATTCTTAAATCAAATTATTAAGTTCTTAAATTAAATCTTTAAGTAACTCTGAGGTCAAAACTCCAACCATTTAAGACTAAACTAAATTTGTGGGACAGTTTCAGTATTCTGTGTATTAATTTCTGTGATAAAAGAGGTGGGCATCCCAAACCCAGTGTTCTCATAAGTAGTCCTAGTCTGCTCTGATAATGAATTACATCTTCTTGCAATTACTACTTTTCATTGTCTCTACAAGTGTAGAATCGGAGCATGCGGGTATAATTGCACATTTCAGAACATTTGCCTTCAGCATCTATAAAACCTGCTACTACCTTACAGCTAAAGGCTCAAATCCCACACAGCCTGTGGGGTTTTTTTACTGAGGGTTTTCAATGTACATTTAAATCTCCCCTACCTCCACTTCTGGACTTGCCTTGAGATCATAGACCCTGCATCAGACAAGACCCCCTTTTCCTTGAGGCACAGTTGAAAACCTTGGTAAAAATATTTTATTACTGCCTAGCAAAGAATTGTGTAGCACACTGACAGAAGTACAAAGCATAGGTAAATAAAACCAAACATATATATGTAGATTGACAGGTTAGTTTATACACATAGTGAATACATAAGTGAAAGGAAGTCTGTCACAGACTCAGCAGAGGAAACACTCAATAACATATGCTCAACACTTGCCACAGATCTAGTGCCATACCAATGCCCTGGAAATGAAACAAAATGTAGAAGTGCCAAAATGTTACATACTAGATTAACATATCTTAAAAAGCATTAGTATTATTCAATAGACTTCTAGGAGTCAAGATCTGAGTCTCTCCATGGAAGTAAGAATGGGCATAATGGACCCCACCAAAATCTTTTTAGGTCAGCACTGTCTCTCCACTGAAAAATGACTGAAAAACAAACAAAAAAACCCCAACAAACAGAAAAAAAAACAAACCTGAAGTGTTCTCTGTACCTTCTCAGAGTCCAGCAATATACAGTTCAGGACTTTAAAGTAAAGGGGATTCTGTACATTTTTGATAGTCTCAAATTGGCTTTCACAAATTTTCTGGATTTGCTTCTGAAACTGTATGGTTTGCCAGCACTCTGAACATTTCCACAGCCTCATGAGGCACAACGTGAACACACGTCTTCTGAGAAGACCCCAGCTGGTAGCAGTCACTGGTAGTGCTCTCTAGCTGTTGTTGGGAACACACAGCTCCATGTTTACGTTCTGCGCACACACATGACTTTAAGGACCTCTAGTACATCCCCCTTCCACCATTTCTTCTCCAAGATGTAAAGTCCTTGTATGAATAGCTATTTCTCATATGGAAATTGCTTAGTGTTGTGTTGCATCTCTGTTGTTTCTCCATATCAGTTTTATTATTTTTCAGATGATGAAATTGGCATTACATATTGAAAATTTCAGAACAGCACCAATCTGTGCAACTATATAGTAATTCCTGAGGTTTGTGGGTTGCCTAATAAAGCTGTGCAGCATCATTTTCCTTGATGTACTCCTTCTTTCTCACACTAAATCTCCTTACACTCACTAATTCCCTTATTTTATTATATATGTCATCATTTTTTCCCTGAGGAAACCATGAGTTTTTCCTTAACTTCCCTCTGGTATCACATTTACTACACTCTAGCCTTTGAACCCAAAGCCAGCTCCTGTTAGGGTTCCCTAACTATAGTTAATAGCACAGTTCCTCTCAAGCAGTTTTACATGCTTTGGTAAACAGTGCTCTTTGCTAACCCTTATTTTGCTGCATTTTTCTATTTTTTGTTTTCTCACTTCAGACACTGCAGTTTGGGTCACCAGAGAGTTGAGACATCAGCAATTCTCTGATGCTGGATTTTCATACAAACTAAAATTCTTCAGGAATGCCTCTTTAGGACTCCATATGGCGAACCGTGACACAGAAAATTCACTCAGTGTTTGGCTATGTCAAAACGTCACGGCATCCTGGCCTGTATGAGCAATAGTGTGGCCAGCAGGAGCAGGGCAGGGATTGTCCTGCTGAGGCCACACCTGGAGAGCTGGGTCCAGTTCTGGGGCCCTCACTGTGAGAAATACACTGGGGGGCTGGAGATTTTCCAGACAAGGGCAGTGGAGCTGGTGAAGGGTCTGGAGCACAAGTCCTGTGAGGAGCAGCTGCAGGAGCTGGGGGTGTTCAGCCTGGAGGAGGCTCGGGAGGGACTTTATTGCTCTACAACTATATGAAAGGAGGTTGTAGCCGCCTGAGGGTTGGTCTCTCGTCCCAGGAAGTAGTGATAGGATAACAGAACACAGTCTGCGCCTGTGCTGAAGACAGTTTAGGCTGGATATTAGGAAGAATTCTTTAACAAGAAGGGTTATAAGATATTGGAATGGGCTGCCCAGGAAAGTGGTGGAATCACTGTCCCTGGAGATGTTTATGGGAAGACTGGATGGGGCACACGGTGCTATGGTCTAATTCACAAAGTGGTGTTGGGTTACAGGTTGGACTCTATGATTTCAGAAGTACTTTCCAACCTAATTCTGTCACAGTGTCTCCAACAGAATTC
>VWZU01008866.1:239276-266798 GCA_013397095.1 Sterrhoptilus dennistouni | reverse complement strand
GCCCGGCCCCGCTGTCGGCCGCCAGGGCGGGCAGGCCCGGCCGCCTCCCCCCGTTCTGTGCCGCCGTAGGGTCCGTCCCGGGGGCACTGCCCGGCCACCCGTCTGTTCTTCCCACCTCCATCAGTCGTGCCTTTCTTATGCTTCTCAAAATTTCTGCCTCGCCAAGTTGCCCTTTCACGGCCATTTTCCTCTCCGATCACCGCCTTCTCTGAGAACTTTTAAGGCTGGCGTTTACTAGAGCCGATCTCCACTCAGAGCTCTTCTAGTTCAAAAAAACGCCAAGCACCTCCTCATTTTCCTTTCCATCAAGTGTACAAAAACTGCAAAAAGCCTTGCCTTTTGCTGGAATATACTTGATTAGTCAAAATTGGCTAATTATTGTAAAATACACCTTTGATCCTACTCCAGGTGGATGGAGCTTTGAAGTAGCATCTCTTTAAGTTCCTAGTTAGACCTTTACTGACATGTTCTGATCTGTTTTCCTAGGAGAATTTTAGCTACGAAAGTTCTCAAACATTTGATGTAAGAGGAAGATAATGTCTTTTCAAATGGAAGTGCATTGTTTTTCACAATTGAACTATCAAGGAAAAAAGCAACTCTGGCAGAATCTGCCCCAGTCTAGTAGTAGAATGAACACAGTTAAAAAAGCACATTGGAATAGCCTTGTCTTAAATTTCCATTTATATCTGAAGTCGTAATACTGATAATAAGATTTTTTCCTAGTGCTTTGTATGTGGAAGTGCTTTGTTTTACATTTCTCTTGTATGTCAAAAATATTTCTAGTAATTGTAAAAATATTTTAGTCTTTATAAAAGTCCTTCTATTCTTATGAATAATTGGAGCATTATTCTGGTTTTCATTTAGAAAGAAGACAGATGAGACTACATAATAATTAATCAGAAGGACATGCTTAATTATCTTAGTAGCTAAAATAATTAAGCAATATTTGCTAAGGATGACCCTTTAAAAATTAAACATTCAGTTTTATTCATGAGTTCTTAGAGTTGTTTGGCCTTTGCATGAAGTTGTTTTTGGTGAACTGCCATTTCTCCAGTTTTTGGAATTTTTGGGATTTGTCATTCAAAAAGGGAAACTGGCATGACCAGGAGAACTGTAGGTCAGTTTGGTGCCTGTCCTATGTAAAATTAATGGAGGGATTGTTATGAGTTTCCGTTGTTCCTCCTTGACAGTACTTCTGTCTTTGGTTGGTTGGTTGGTTGAAGATATTCTCAGCAAAAGCTGACTTGATTCCTTGAAGAGTTTATTAATCTGCTTAATGAAGCAAGCTAATTAAATCTGAATATATAAAGTTGCATAAGACAACTGATGTGAAATTTTATTAGCCCCTGTTATATTTACTTAATTTGAGGTGTTTCAATATAAATAAAGTGAAAATTGAAGTAAATTGGAAACTGTTAAGTAATATTTCTGCAAAATTTTCTGGAAGTTTGGGCAAGGAATAATTCTATTGTAGCGATGTCATTTTGTTCTGTAAGTTGTGTTATATCAAACACAACTTACAGAACACTGGTTTTCAAATTTTTAATTAATCTGAAGATTAAAAGGGATTAAAGTCATGTAAAGATAATGTATTGTTTGTTAAGCCAGTAGTGTGTTTTAAATAGATGAAGTGAAAAGTTAACTAGTGTCAGACTTGTAAGTTATTTCCATTACAATTAATTTAGGGGACATAGATACATTAAAAAAAATCTGCCGCTGAAATCTGACACTCAGTTTACTGAAAGTAGTATTTTCAACTGAATGCAACATGTATAAAAAAAACTTTTATTGGAAACGCAGTTTAACCAGTTTTACCATGGTATGTACTTCATTAGTTGTTTTCTCTCTTCTGATCCAGGTGTTTCTGCCTTTGTAGAAGTTTGGTCATCTAACAGAACAGAAAATTACTCAAAAACCTTCGAACAGCAGCTTCTTGATATGGGAGCAAAAGTAAGGAGACTATTTTGAAATAAATGGAATAGAAAAGATCTTAATTATAAATTAGCTTGCTTGTTCTGCTTGTCACATATATTTCTTTTTAGTATGAGTTTTTAAAGGGCAGGAAGGGACAAAATAGACCAGTGTGCTGTAAAATTCTTGCCACTGACAGATGGGAAATGCATTTAAAGCCTTTCTACATCTACGGACCTCTTTGCATATTAATGTGATAGCATGCTCTTCTTGGGAAGTATTGGGCTTGCCACAGGCTGGGCAAAGCAAATCTAAGTGTTGAAAATCTGTGGTTTACAAGTAAGTACCTTATATTGTTTTGTTTTTGTCAACTCGTAAGCAGCTGCTCTGTTGTTAGTACAATGTTTTCTAACCCCAAGTACCATGACATTTCATTCTTGCATTCATTCATTCTCCCACAAATTTGTATCAATTCCTGAAAGTGCTAGTAGAAATACATCTTAAAAGTTTCAATATATGTCTCAATGATTTTTTTCTGAAACAGATATAGTTGACTTGTAGGTGCAAAAGTTAATTGTCATCTGTAACATTTCAGCCAGAGACCAAAGCCAAAGTCAAACTGGCATCTTCCCTTCTTGCATATTATCACTGGTTAATAGAGATTTTTACAGCCCACATCATGTTCCAAAAAATACTTGTGTGGGCCCCCAGTGCTCTTTAAAATGGACAAGTGTAGATGTCTCTTACCGTAATTTAGGAAATCTTGCTGATGTCCCTCCCCAAATCCTGTCTTTCTGTGTGAAGTAAGCTGAGTGAGTGTCCAGAACAGTTAACTGTTTTTTTTAATTAAAACAAACACAACTCTCAATAAATAACTAAAAAGTAGAAAGAAAAAGTAATATTAAAGAAAGAGTAAAAAGAACAAGAAATATGCTATACTATCAGACCTGGGTAATTCTATTCTGATGACGTAAGACTTTTTTTCTCACAGATAATATGGCAGAAGCTAAGGCTTCAAAAATTCTTCAAAATGGTCAAAATAACCAAATATGGTGCAGAGAGATGATAGAGATATTTAACATATTTAACATATTTAACATATCCCTATGACTGAATAGGGATGGTCATGCCCCTTCCCTATTCCAGACACTTCCCTGGTTTTGGCTGAGCACATGGTACCAAGCTGACGTGGTTCACTCTGTCAGGAAATTAAATTCTAAATTATTTTTTTGCTAGATTTTTGATTCAGACATCTCAAAGTTCAGCTGAGCAGTAGAAGATGTGCAGGGTAAGGAGAGGGGGTAGGAAAGGTGAGAGGGAGGTGTAAGATGATGCTCCTCCATAATTTGGAGGCAAAGCTACATCAAGCATCCTTAGGACATGGGCTGTGAGCCAAATACTGACAAAAGCGAGTAAGCAATTGCATCTGGAGTAATCATTTATTCAGTAAGAGAGTAATGGATCATTTTATACCTAGATACTTAAATAACAGGGTATTTTGTCTTCTAAGAAGTCATAATCAGCTTGCCACCAGCAATGTTTGGAGAAGCTAAATAGTTTTCTTAAAGCTAAATACAGACCCAGCATGCTGTAACCAGAGTATAATGGTGCAGCTGAGGGCACAACAGAAAGCTACAGTGCTATTTCCTTTTGGCTGGGGAGATGCTGCAGTAAAAAATGACTTCAATTTATGTCAGTACATCAACAATCGCAACTGATCAAGCAGTTCTGTGTAGGGTGCTTAGTCTCCACAAAAGAAGCCTTGTTTGTGAAAAATGGGAGTGTCTGGAACTGAAAACATCACTTGCCAATGGAGGCTGATAGCTGAAAATTTGATGATCTGTGCTGACTTTAGTTTTCTGTATTTCTCATTTTTAAAGCATTTCCATATAATTTTTTGTTTGTAGTAGCTTAGGTCTTTCCCTCAAAACTAAAAATGACATTTATTGATGACAATTAGTTTAAAAAGTGAGGTTTTACAGCTACAGGTTAGCCGTAGTCTTTGAACCTGAGTTTTTTGCCTAAAATATGTTTTGTTATTTCTTTGCATAGTGGCATCTGCTTTCTGTCCTGGCTGTTGCATAAGAAATTATGTTGCACTATTTAAATAAAAATGTTGCAAAATCAGTGATACACCTAAAATAGGGTGCTGAAAATGGTAACCTAGAGAAGACTGAAAAAAAAGAGCTGTTCCTTTGGCCTGCATTAGCTGACTAATGAGACTGGAGTTTTGATTGTTTGAGGCTTCTTGTGAAGTTGGGGAAAATCAAAAGGGTCCTTGTCATAATGTTTAGAATAAATTTTTACGCTAATGGTTTATACACAAAAAAATGGGCTACACTAGCTGGTTTCATTAGCATGTTCCTGTTATCAGACTTAAATATGAGCTCTGTGTATTTCTGCAGGTTTCAAAAACTTTGAATAAGCACGTGACCCATGTAGTCTTCAAAGATGGACGTTTGACTACGTGGAGAAAAGCACAGGAGATGGGTGTAAAAATAGTTTCTGTACTCTGGGTGGAAGAGTGAGTACTCATGGTTATAATGCTTGTGGCCTATTTCAGAGATAATATATTCTAGTATTTTTTAATTGAAAAACTTAAATACAGAAACCCTTTTAATAATGTACTTGAAATAGTGATAAATCTGTGAGTAAATGGTAACTTTTCCATGACATTATTCCTATTATAAAGCATGTGACTTGCACAAAAGGGTAAAATGTTAACTCTTAAAAAATTAATGTGATGAAGTAGTTTCATAGTATATTTATTAATAGTGTTCTACTTCTGTGCTGTTAGATGGCATGTGCAGACAGTGAAGGCCATACTTACATTGAATACAATTCTTCGATTTTCATATATAAAAGCACATTGTACTGTTTCTGTACTTAAATCCTGTAAACAGAATATATCCTAGGAAGAAAGAAAAAGATCCATATATATTCTGGTTTTTAAAATATTTGGTAAGTTCAGAACAAAACTGCGTGAAGATTCTCTTCCACCAAATGGAAAAAGTTAAATTTATTTTAAAAAAAATTAAAGAAAAATTTCATTGCTGCAACCAGTCCTTTAGAATTGGCTAATCTGTAGCTGCTTCTCTGAATTTGCAAAGTGCTTGTGTGGGCTAACTAAGATTTCAGATGAAGGGTAAAAACACAGTTTATGAATATGCATGTGATAAACACTCTTATTTAAAAATGTGAAAATCAATGTGTGATGAAAATTAGAATATAAATCAGGTAAAGAGGACCTTATGGACACCAATTGTCATATGCATGGAGAGGTAGTGGTCTAAGTGCAAACATTTTTAGCTTGTTTTTTTAAAAAAAGTGGGGCACAAGGAGGGAGGGCAAATCTGAGGCTACAGGCACCTAAATGTAGGCCAGTACAGCCTGGAAACTTGTGATGCAAGTCTATTAGCCAAAAAAGAAACTCATGCAGATCTGCAGAAGCAGGATTTTTCTTTTTTTTTTTTTTAATTATGTCAGATATAGAAGTTACAGCCACACAACCCAGCCAGCTTTAACACCAAGGAAGAAATACCTTAAGTTCTCAAAAATGAGGGTCATGCAAAATTTTATTTATGTGAATATATCATTTGGGGACCTGATGCCATTTGAATGTGTGACAATTATGATGATTTCAATACTGTTGTAAAATTAAATATGGTTTTCAGGTGGCTAAGTGTATAAATACAGAATTTGAAATCTTAGTCATGTGAACTATAAAGTGTTGAGGATTTGGATGTGCTATAGTAAAAAGGATCTCATAAAAGTCCGGGTGAGTACCATCAGCAATGGAAGAATGAGAGTGCCTTACAGGGGAGAGTCTAGGACATGTCATACAGAAATGTTCTTTCTGTGATAGTAGTTCCACCACCACAAGAGTCTCCTCTGCACTGCTGGAACGCATTGAGTGGATGAACACTGTAAAAAGCTGAGGCATAGAAACAACTGGACATGCAATACTGTAGGGGACAGCATGGAACTTTGAAATCCAGGTGTAAAAGCCTCAAGAAACTTTAACTTTTGCTGGGTAACAGGAACAAAAGAAAAGACAAGAGAAAACATCTAGAGGGAAAACTTAGGCTGCTTGGTAGGAAAGAGAAGTCTAGCATCTTCCTGGTATAGGTCAGGAGCACTAAAGCCTGTATAAGAGATAGTAATAAATATCCTTACTGGTCATGGGGTTATTCAAATGGGGCACAGACAGTACAAAATTAAAATGAGTCTGCACTAGTATACATACTAATTTTTGGTTTTTGTAATAAGATGAGGGAACCAGAGTGCCTGGCTACATTACATCTCTAGTTTATCCATGTCTCAAACACTAGTAGGCAGAAGACAGTCTACTGAACCCTGGAACAATACAATGTAAAATGGGAAAGACTGAATAATATGTACCCCTAAAATTGTGATCCTGTTGGAATGGAAACTTAGTTTGAACATGGTAACTGTGTAACCAAATCATGCAGAGTTCCTATGAGTTGAAATTTAGTGTTGCTAAAAAAGATGGCTTGATTAACCAACTGCTTCATTCAGAAGCAAGTGGAACATTCTCCAAATCGTCAGAGAAGCTGTGAGATGTTATCTCAGCAAGGTAATAGTACATGTCAGCTTTCTGGTGTAGACTGGGCGTTGGTGAGTCCTGTGGGAATGTAATGCAAAACCAAGTATGTTGGTTATTGCTTGGTCTTAACTGGTTTGTGGATTGCTGTTCAAACTATGTCAGAGAACCTTTTTGTAAGTATCTCTACAGTGTAAGTGTTCATACTGGAACACCAAACCCAAGAAATTCTATAACAGTGCCTAAATTTAAAAAGCAGTCTACTTAAAATGGAAGAAGTTCTGTTAAGAACCTAAAACTGAAGGGAATAAAATTCTGCTGGTGTCAAGAAGACTGTTTAAAGCAGTCCTCTTAAACATATCAGAAAGATGATCATTGCATTTTGGTACTTACAGTAGACATTTTCATAGCAGTTACCTCAATAGTAGTCAAAAATCAAATTAAATAGAACACAAAACTCCATATAGTGGAATGACAGCATTTTATCATGGTTATATTTGGAATATTGCCAGAGGATGGCAGTGAGCTTGACTGAAGTTATAAAATAGTTTTGTTACAACATGTGATTGAAGAGAAAAGAATGCTTCTGTCTGGAAAAGGAGTGGAGGAGACTGAGTACTGTGAACACAAAGACTTGTGTAGAGAGGCTGAATGGGAAATGAATGTATATTTTCCTTTCCAGTAGAAAATAGGAAAGCATTACATTAATACACCTGGAGACAGATTCAGAGAAAACAGTAAATGATGGGTTTTATTAACATAGCGTTAGGCCGTAGAACTCCTTGTTGCAGAATCATAGTGAGCAAAAATTTACATGGGTTTAAAAAATTGCTGAAGCACTTTTAATTAAACTCTTCATTTTATCAAAACCCAAATATAATATTGCATCTAACCATCTGATTACCAGAAATCTTTGCATCACAGTAAACTGGGAATGTTTGGCTTTGTTTTTATGTTTTTACATGCTCTTGGGAATTTTGATATTGGAGGTTACTGCCGGATGCAGCGGTATATGATATTTAATCTGGATGCTACTTTTTGATGTTTGAGCTCTGAAAATACCAGACAAGGAAGCAAGTAATATACAATTAGTCCAGCATTTCCTCATTCTTCTGCTTTGTGGAAAATACTCTCACATTTAACAGCTAGTGAACCCCTACTTTCAACCTGTTAGACTTACAACCCAGTGTTGCCTTTCCCTGGGCAATGCTTGAGCCTCTCAGAGGAATATGCCCTATGAGCCGAAAAGTGCTGCAATCCTTAGATTTCTAAGGGTCTATGCAATAATTAGTGAGCATTACCTTGTTGAATTCTTCCTGGGTGATTTGCCTCAAACTTTTATTAGATGCTTCTGCTCTATAGCATGAGCATCTATTTGAGCCTAAACTGTATGCAGTTCTACAGTTTAGGAAGTAATTTGAGAAGACAACTCGTTAAGATGAAAATTGAAAATCAGAAAAATTTATAACTGCAGAATAAAGTTATTTTAAATTTTAAAATTATTGCTTTATTTATTTATGTCTTTATTTTAATTTTTTTTCTTTCTAAGAATGATAGCTATGTCTAACTTTAAAAATAGCAAACAGAAGTCATGGACTTGTTATCATGTAAAAAAATTTAAAGCATAATGCAAAATGAGTGACAACTTTGGGATCACTGGGAAAAAGTTTTTTACTTTTTCTTCAACACAAATACTTCAGTGAATCACAAAAAAAAAAAAAATCAAAACTCAGGAACAAAAAGAACCCCATGTAAAATGGAATAGCTATAATCTGCCCAAATTAGGAAGACTTAATACTTCCACACCAAATGTGTAATTGTGAATGAAGCTCTACCTGTGTTTTCTTAGCAGGATAATTCATCCCACAAGTAAGTTATATAAATCATTTACATTCAGATTTGTTTGCAAAGGAAAAGATTTATAGATTTAATGCTAAAATTTTAATCTGTTTAGGTTCTCTTGAGTCCATGACATCTGTGAATTAATGTAACTTTTCATGTAGTCTACATCTGTGCTGGTTATTATCCAAAATTTAGTAACAGTCACTGAAGGTCCGCCTGGTGAATCTGTCTTTTTGATGCTCCTGAGAACTCTAAATTCAGTGGGTTTGACCAATGTCTGCAGTGGTTTGTCATTTCTCATCCGTTCCGACCCCGAGGAAGGTTGAGGCTCACACAGTGTAGCGGTTCCACCGCTAGGTGTCACCAGAGCCACGCGAGCGGCTGCTGTGAGCGCCGTCCAGCAGCTTGGAACAGTGTGGAAAATGACATAGGTGGGAATCTTGCCCTTCCAGAACAGCAATTTGGAGGGCATTATTGGCACAAAAATTTGGATCACATATTTGACATGTAGATAGACTGGGAGGGTAGGAGCGGGAGGGAATAACATTACAGTACCTACCTTAAAGTTACACACTTAGGAAGGGCTGGTGTTTCATTATTGCAGGGCTCAGACAACTTCTTGCAATAAAAATTCTCATTCTTTAAACAAAACCAAGAGAATAAAAACCCACCAAACCTTCTCTAATTTACTCTTCAGATGTCGAGAAACTGGAGTCCATGTTGATGAAACCCTATTTCCTGCAGTAGATACTAATGAAGGATTTCTACTACCAACCAAAAAAGTATGTGATTTTTTTTAAAATGGGCCTAGTATAAAAAACTTTAAAGTTTGAACTTGACTTTTTGACGTGAAGCATTTGAGCTATATTCAGAATATTCTGTAAACTTTACCTGTCCATCTGAGTAAGAGTTTAAAGAGTCTGTTTCTATGATCATGTGACCTGATTTGTAGTATACTTTCTTGTTACCTGAAAAAAGTATACTACTAATCAGGTTTTCGTAGTTGCGATTAAAAAAAATTAGGATTTAAACAGTTGCGACAAATACTAGTATTTAAAAAAACTACCTTTAAATCTTTAACTTTGCTGCATGCAAAAAAAAAAAGTTTGTTAGGTTCTTTCTTGTTTAATATTAAAGTTTACTTTGTGAAATGCTAATTTTTGCAATTACTTGTGACTCTCAAGGAGGTGATAAGCAGCATAAATACCAATAATAAATACTGTGACGAAGTGGTAAGCAAAATAGGAGGTGTCATTATTTTGGCAGCTTTATACATATAATTAAGAGTTTTGTCTGTCTTGTAGCACAAATGTATGCAGCCAAAAGACTATGTTGAAAAAACTCCAGAAAATAATAGAAAGCTTCAGAGAAGACTGAACCAAATGGCTAAAGAATTAGCTCTACAAAAGACAGCAGTAAATGCTGGTAAGAACTATTTTTTACTAAGATTCAAATATCTGAAGTTTTTTTAAAGCACTTAATGGGGTTTTGGTGTTTGTTGGTTGAGTGGTTTTTGAGTCTTTTGCATCTTGCCATTAGAAATGAAATCAATGAAATTTTTAGAGTTCTTTGCAGTTCTATTGTGTTAAGGCATCTGTAATAATCTTCGATCTAAGAAAACTATTCCTTTTTGCTGAGTTTTTTTTAAAAAATACCCTTAATTTGAAGCTGTTACAGCATTTAAATGTTAATATATAAATACAATTTCTTTGTGTAGAGACAGATGTACCAGTTTTATTATTTGAAGACAATGGTTCACTTATATACAGCCCTGCTAATAAGATAAAAGATCAGTGCAACGCAATGGAGAGAAGAATAAAGGATATGAAGGAAAAAAGAGAGAATCTTTCTCCTACTAGTAAGAAATTGAATTTTACTTACTTATGAACATGCACAAATGGCTGCTGGTTTTATTGCTGACTTTCTTGTGCACTTGTCATGCTCTTGCCTATTTTTTTCATATCTTGATTGCATGTCTGGAACACAGTGGTTGCAAGATAATTTTTTGATCACTAGACTGCTCAAGAGGACTAAGGTTTAAGCTAGACTTTCTAGCCATGTAAGTCTATCACCTTGATATTATCACCTTGTGATTAAGCTTTACAGTGAGACTCTAAATCTTCATGTTAAATTTTGAGATGGATGCTGTGCATGACAAAGACTGTAATGTTGTAATGTCCCACATCAACAGTTTAAAAAGGAGCCCAAAACTGTTGAGATATCTGTCCAGGTACTGAAGAGCAGGAGTTAAAAAAGAAATAAATTTGAATAATTAAATAGTTAATTTTAAAATGTATATTCTGATGAATGAAATCTAGATGGTAGTTTTCAGATTTTTTAGTGTTTGCATTACCTTACTGAGAAAATATTAAGGTCTAAGTCATGAGGTTTTGCCAGTAACTATTAAAAATGTTGAATGTGGAACATCTTTTGGTGAGGCGGAATCTGTTGCATTTTAAGTTTTTAGACATGCATGTTGGCTAGATTGTCAATTTCTAATTTTGAAAATAGTTGTGAAAGTAAAGAAACTGTAATACACGGATAAAAATTTAAATCTCAGTGTATTTTAGTGAGACTTGTATTTATTTTGTCTCCAAGTTTTAAGGTAAATCTTCAAACATTAAAAGCATGTCTGCTATATCAAAACAATATCTTGCCAATTGCAAGATTTCACAGATTCTTTAGTAAAATGTCTCAACAGGCCTTAGAAATATCAGTAATAATTTCTAAATAGCTATTCTTCAGTTTCAGAAAAATGTGCTGCCGAGTTACCTAGAAAAATGCTTACAAATATCTAATAGCTTTTTTGTATTCCTAGGTTCACAAATGACTCAAACACTTCCCAGGAACTCACCAGGAGACCGCCCACTTTCTACTTGTATCTTAACTAATTCAGAAGATGTGCTGCTACCTGGTAACTAACACAGCTTAATATATTACAGAAATTAAAAATAATACATGAGCTTTATATCTTACTTTGGAGAGTACAATATACTGAAATGAGAACTTTACCTATTTTATCTTTTATGTTTAAAGCTGAATTATCTTAGTTTTTCCTTAATAAAGGTGAATTATCTTAGTTTTTCCTTACTAAAGGATGTATGTTGTACTAAGAAGTCAAGAAAAATGGAGCATGAGGAATACCACTGGATAAATCCTCTGCCTTATTGCTGTATTTCTTGCCTCACTTCCTCCTCTCTACTCATACCATTCCCTATTAATAACTTCATCCTCCATGGTATCCATCTTCTCTTAATAGTTATCATATCTAGAACACAGAGTGCACACTAACAAGTGTGACGTGGGAAGCTTAAAAGAGATCTGAATTCTTTGAGAGTAAGACCTCAAAGAAGTGAAATGTCTTCCAGATTTTCAGTTGAAAAACTTGAATTTGAAAGATAGACTAATGTGTTTTTCAGCTTAAGTAGTCAAGTTTGAAGAAATAACAGGAGTAAAAATAAATTGGCTTTTTAAATGTTTTATGGTTTAAGATGGATTAAAATAATTTGTTAGCAAGGTGAGAACCTCATAAAATTATTCTTGTAAAGTTAGAGTTTGCTCCTGTGTTTTGATGTATTAGCTGGGCATAAGAGAAGATGGTGAATTCTGTTAAGCTGTATCAGTGAACATCTTAATAGTATTGATTATGTATGCAATGGGTTTGTGCTTCAGATCTCATGTCAGTCACAGGGGCAAAAAGCTCAAGTCAGATGCTGGCCTCAATCTCAGTAGAAAGGTGAGGAAAAGGGAGGCTTTAGAATTAGTAATGAGGGCCACTAGAGCAGTTTGCGTGCTGTCCGTTCTCCCTCAACACATACTGTTTTGAGGTGTTGTATTTCATTGACATCTTACAGGAGTTCTGTCATGTTGGCTTACCTAAGAACATGATGAGTATCTTGCAGCCTGTGACAGCTTTTTATGTCTTCATGCAATATTAGTGAGAAATGATAGTTGAATACTGAAAGTAGCATAGCTGTGCCAGCAAACTGTTTTACTTTGGTAAGTTAGTTACATGCTAATGAGGTTAAAGAATGTGATTTGAGAGCTTTGCCTTGCATATGTCTCTTCAGCTTTGCAACTGCACAGTGTAATTTTACATTAAGAACAGACCACCAATTCCCATGACAATATTCAGTGTAGCTGCAATCTCCAGTGCTCTGTGACAGTGGCCCCTGTGTTTGTGCGTAGGAGATATATGAGACTGGTTAATGACGGTTTAGAAAGTTCAAGAAGCCAGGTTAATTTGAGGACTGAAGCTGACAGTCGTCAGTATGAGAGACTGATCATATCATGTGAAATTTCTCTCTATATGTTTTATTTTGCTTAATAGTTAGCTACACCATATGTTTAAAAATATTATCTATATTTAGTAAGTAAATAGCATCAAGACTTCCCCTTAAACCTACAGGAGAACTTACAGAAGGAGTATTGCTGTGATGTTGCACTCATCATCTATTTAAGCAAAAGCATCTGTTGCAATCATCTTCTTGTAGAACAACAGGATTTTTAAAAATGTATGTTGATTAATCAGAAATACTAGCTTGTTTCAGAGGAATTCATTGTGAAGAGTTATGAATAGATTCTGTGTAACACCTAACAAAAATTAATTTAATATGAGTAGCTACAAGAATAAAATCTTTATCCACATTCTAATTATTTTTAATATGTTGTATTGATGTATGTGATATGATAGTATGTTTATTTAATTCCCTCTTAACTGCAGAATCTTCAAGGTGGCACTAACGCTGTGGTAGCAAAAATGATTATTGAGTTTCCACTGTTACTAAGGCTAACTTTATCAACATATAATCTTGCTTTCTCTACAAATGCAAGAGGAATAATGAGTTCCTCTGCTGCTTTTCTAATTTCGAGAAAGCAGAATCGGACTTGTGGGTGCTTATGGACCAGGTAAGGTGATAAAATAGCTAAAACTGTTGTAGGTTCTTGTCAACATAGAATGTCCTTTGTTTCTAATCCATTTTCTGTTTAGTTTTTGTTGACTCACTATATAGTATCCAGAGAAGTGGCTAAATCTTCGGTTTTTTCAGTTCAGGAATTCCATATATATTTCACTAAGAAATTGATACTCTTTCTGTTTTGTTCAATACATTTATATTACCTTTTTGTTTGTTTGTTTGTTTTGCAGAAGAACAAATGGAAGACTGCTTGAACTCAAGTTGTGATTATCTTTGGGAAACTGAGAAGTTAAAGAGACAGAGAACAGAGGTGGCAGAACATGCCTCTGATACTTGGACTGATATTCATGTATCCATGAGCACATCAGTGAATTCTCCATCACATGGCAATGAGCAGAAGAGCTTAACACCAAAACGACATTCCAGAAGTTTAACAAAGAAACAGATTACACAACACACTTTGGATGACAGATTGTCTTTAGGAAAGAAACATTTAAAGTTTCCAAGGGAAGATCAGAAGAACGAGAAGAGCAAGACTACTTCAATTGCAAATGAAAGTTCTCTTCTTGAGGGCTTTTGTCGTATTACTCCTTGCAAAAAAATAGTCCAGTTAAATACTGTTTCTGCTTTGATTGACAGTCTCTCTAATTCACCTATGAATAGTGAAGACTTAAATACGTGTTCACTGGATAAAAGCTTCCCTGCTGACAGAAATGATTGTGTTCTGAAAGACAAGAAGAGGAAGAAACTACAAACATTACCAAGTTTGAAGCTGGCTACCTCAGAACTGAGTGCATCAGGCTCTATGGGGTTCTTGCAAGCACTTACTACATATAGCAAATCTTACTGCACTGAAGAGGCTTCTTATGAAGACTTTTTTTCATCATCTAATTCAAATGAAAATGAAGTACAGAAACAAGTACCAAAGGAATCACAGAATCCTCCTGAAGTTTGTTGCAAAGCCTCTTTTATGAGCGCAGACCTACATGATGTGGGTTTCTGTGAGCCACATAACACTACTAAGAAAAGTAGTGAAACTTCTATTTCAGTGAATGGTTTTCTAGTAAAGAAAAAAATCAAACCAGCTAAACATCCAGAAAGCATACCATTAAATATGTCAGGTGGTGAAAAAGATGACACTGGAGAAGCTCTAGATGCTGATGATGTCAAGAGGCTGCCACAGTATGCTCATGAAAAATCCTACAACAGTGTAAATGACTGTGCTCATACTACTGGTAAGTTACTACATAGGGGTGGAAAATCAAAAGGTATCATACTGCATGAGATATACTGATGCAATAAATTGCAAAATGAACTGCCAATCCAAAAGGAAAAATACTTCAGAAATACACCAAAAGAAGAAAATACCATGGTACTGACGTTTTTACTGAGTAAGATAAATTAATGCATAGAATTCAAAAGAACATCTGTTGGTTTTCTCATACCTTACAAAGTCATAAGAGATAAGGAAACTGCTCGCTATACACAACAAAGTAATGTTGAGCCCTCTTTTCTTCTAATCTCCTAGCTTTCTGTTGCTATTCATAATCTGTTTAAGAAACCAAGGTCTCATCATATATTCCTGTGTTCAAATATTTTTATTTCACAGGTGAAACTTATTACCAAAATTGCAGTTAGGATCATAAAATCTTGATGGAAAAAATATTTGAGTTAGCAATTTCTAACTCGTGCTGTGATGAAGATGAAATAAGACCTGCAAGGGTTGCAATGTAAGCATCTTTTTCAACCATGACTTTTGAATATGGAACTGATCTTAATTTTAATAATAATTTTCAGAGTATTTTTTGTATTTAAGCATTTTCAAGTTGGTTTAGCATAAAGTATTTTAATGTAAATGTATACTAAAATATTGAATCTCAGGAACTTCCCTGGAAAATGCTCCTAACTTGCATTGGAATCCTTTTAAGATTTTTGTATTTTGAGCTTTGTCAGGCTTTACATGTGGTTGAATATTTGTAACTATAATTGTGTATTTAGTAATTTATCTTCCCTAGAAAATTCTGTAGTAGTGCATCAGTAATTATATAAAACTAACTATTAACTTAAAAGGCTCAACAAACTTGCTATCAGACTTATGAAATCCAGTGGAAATGTTGAACCATGACTGTGCCTATACATGTGAGTAATAAGCTGCTGAACTGTGAGCTGCTATTTTGAGTTCATTACACCCGTATTTTAATATCTGGAGTGCATAATTTCTTGAATGGTTTAAAAAACAGTGGATGCAGGTATATGTTATACAGGTATAAATGTACACCCATAAATGACAACTGTCTGCTCCAAGTGATAGGTGAGCCATAAAGTAGAGGTGCTATGTTGGATCTTGCTCCCACCAAGAAGGAGGTGCTCGTGAGGAATGTGAAGCTCAAGGACAGCCTTGGCTGCAGTGATCATGAAATGTTGGAGTTCAAGGCCTTGGGGCAGCGAGAAGGGCATACAGCAGGCTTACTGCCCTGGACTTAAGGAGTGCAGGCTTCACCAGGGATTTGCTTAGTAGAATACCATGGGAAGAGGTACCCAAGGGATGACATTCAAGGATTGTCTCCTCCAGACTGAACAACAATGCATCTCTACAAGAAAGAGATCATGGAAGATGCCAGGAGGGCCTATATGGATGACCGTGGAGCTCCTGGACAATCTTAAACACAAACAGGTAGTTTTTAAAGAGCAGAAGCAGGGAAAGGTAGGCTGGGAGGGACACAGAGAAATTGAACAGCCACAGATCTGATTAGGAAGGCTAAAGTGATGCCCTAAGATTTAGCTTCCATGTTTTTCATGTTTTTCAGATTCTGTGCTGCCTAGATGTGTAGTTCTGAACCTCATATTAAGTGTTAGTAATCTCTCTTCACAGAGTAGGTAGACAAAACAAATCCTTTCCCAGATGGAGACCAAAGACTATGTTACAAGCTTTCAGGCCCAAAAGCATAAACAACAGAGGACTGAAGAGAGAAAACAAGAAGGATGGGACTTCATAATCTGAAGCTGTAATTGGACAATTAGACCCAATATGCAAATGGACCAAAACTTATAAGAGTGTGAGACTTTGTGACCAGTTGTCCATTTGTGACCATTTTGGGTTCACCTTGGGTGTAGCCCTGGCCAGGCTCTTGTACTGCCCAAGGTGTATCCTTGAAGGCCTTTTAATAAATATTTGGTTCATTTTCTTAGCTCTGTCCAGTCTCTGTTCCAGGTCAGCCTTCCCAAAGCATCAAAAGCACTATCAGAAGTAGATCTGGCAACCAGCTTTAGGTGCATCAGCAACAAAAGAAAGACTGGGGAAAATATGGGTCCTCTGAGGAATGGTAGAACTAGTTACCTAGGATGTAGCAAAGGCTGACACACTCACTGTGGTTCTTTGCCCCAGGCTTCACCAGCAAGTGCTTCAGCTGCACCACCCATGTTGCAGCAGGTAAAAGCAGGGATTGGGGGAATAAAGAACTGCCTGCTGTAGAAGAAGTCTAGGTTTGAGACCTCTAGCTCTGAAGCCCCAAGCACAAGAAAGTTGACCTGTTGGAACAAGCCCAGAGCAGGCCACAAGGATGATCAAAGGACTGGAACATCTCTCCTGTGAAGACAGCATGAGAAAATCGGGATGTTCAGCCTGGAGAAGAGAAGGCTTTGAGGAGACCTAAAAGCAGCCTTCCAGTACCTATAGGAGGCATACAAGAAAGCTGGAGAGGGACTTCTCATGGGGGTGTGTAGTGATGGGACAAGGGGAATGGTCTTAAAATGAAAACGAGTAGGCTTAGGTTAGATATTAGGAAAATATTCTTTGCTCTGACTGTGCTGAGGCACTAGAACAGGTAGCGCAGGGAAGTTGTGGACCCCCTGAATCCTTGGAAGTATTCAAGGGGAGGTTGGATGGAGCTCTGAGTAACGTGGTCTAGTGGAAAGTATCAAAGTCTATTGCAATGGAGTTGGAACTAGATGATCTTTAAGGTCCCTTCCAACCCAAACCTTTCAATAATTCTATGTAATTAATATATGAACCCACTGTATGTGGTTTTTTGCCATTTGTCAATGTACTAGAAGATGATTCTTAAATGGTATAGTTCCTAATGTCAAAGAAGAGTCTGGTTTTTGTTATACAGTCATGGAAACAAATAGGAAAGGAGAAAAATCTGAGTATTCTGAGCTGGAAGGAAGGGACCCACAAAGATCACCAAAATCCAGCTCCTGGCCTTGCACAGGACAGCCCCAAGAATCACACCATGTGCCTGAGAACATTGCCCAAATTCTACTTGAACTCTATCAGGCTTATTTACTTTTTTTTAAACTTAGTTATTACAGTTAATTTTAAATTTAATTATAACTTTTAAATTCTAGCAACTAAATTATGATCACAGCTCTAGCATGTCACACTTTCATTTTCATGCTGAATAATGTGTTTAAAAGAATAGATTTTAGAGGACAAAAAAAAAGGAATAGTGTGGTGGTGCATTGCTTCTCTTGGGGCTTTTGCCTGCACTTCCTGGCTAGCTCTGATACCGGCACCGCAAGCAGGTACAGTTCTGTGTTTTGGAATACAGTTCCGATCCTGTGGGTCCTTGTCTCAGCAGCAGTGTGAACAATGAGAGAAAGGAATGAGACTCTGGTGGGGGACTTCAACTAGGTTTTATTCTATCTCTTGTCACCCAGGAGTCAGCCCACCAAAGCCCGCTGAACTCAAGGGGTTTCAACTTAAATATGGGAGTGGGGGAGTAGGGAGGTTACAGCTTGGAACCAATCCAGAATGAGAAGGGAGTGACCCCAAACCAAGGTGACAACCCATAGAACAAGTCAAGGAACAAAGAGGGAAGGAGAACCAGGACCCTGCCAATCACTGGGATTCCTCACCAGAATTTTCTAGACTTCAGGGTGAGGCCTTGAAGTGACAGACAGGACCCAGGTGTCATATAAACAATGATTGATTAATAACAGTAACTGGGGTAAACCATAATGGAGTAAAACATGGGGTACATGGGAAAAACCATTGGGAAACCGTATAAAACAAACAGATGCATATAGAAAACAGGTAAAACCCCAAAACACACCACTACAGAATACAATTCAGCAAACATAAGTTATCCAATGTTTATACTTTTAATGCTTTTTGTTAGGAATGTCTGTAGGTCTCAATTTGTATTTTTAATGATCTTAATAGTATTTGTGTTTTATCAATGATGGCCATTTTCTCAAGTATGGTGTATTCAGCTTTGTGCATCTTTTATGTAGTTAAGTAGCACCTCAGATTTGACAGCTTGAATGAGCTCACTTAAAAAGTCAAGGAATTAATAATGTAAGAGAAGCTGTGTTTTCCCTAATAATGCAAGTTTTGTGGAAGAAAATTAAAACCTTGCACTACACTTACTCCCGTGGTTCTCTATGATAGAATAATTGATTTGTATGAATTATGGGTTAAGCATTTTCTTTTTTAAATTAAATGTAAGTTGTTTCTTGTCCATATTAATAAGTAAATAGTAATTTGGGCTTTTTTTCTGTATATTGTACATTATTTGAAAGCTGGTAAATCCAGTATATTAAAAACTAATGAATTCTCTTCATTCATCATATATGGTTAGACTAGCCATATAAAATGTTATATCTGTAAATGTTTTAGATATCAAACATTTTTCTTGCCCATTTTTTGTTGTGATTTTATGTCAGTGACACTTTTATCCAGTATACTTAATGACAGGAAGATTTAATAAGCTTTCTTTCCATAGACTACTTGTCACATTTCATTTTAAAGTAGAAGTGTAATATGCTGGCTGATCTGAAACCAAATTTTCAAGGCCTAGTGCTTATGTGGTAGCAAGCTTCAGGTTCCTTTGTAGGGCACATTGAAGGCTGCCCAGTTCTTTTGCTGAAATAAATACTGCTACTTATTTTCATGTTACTTCAGGTCATGTGACTCTTCATCTGACAGCTACAACAATAAATGATAATGGACAAGGAATGCAAGAGTATACTCTCTTAAGCTTTTATCATGCTAACATCATTTAGAAATTTGAACTCTGACTTAACATTACTTCCAGTCTTGAAAATAAACTTAAGGCTTATCTGAGTGAATTTTATATATTTATGGTAATGTGAAAGGCAAATATCTTAATTGGGAAAAAGACTTAAACTAAGACCCATTGTACTGTAATCAATGTAGTTCAGAAAATATGGAATATAATTCTGTTGTTTGTTGCAAGAAATTATTGTATTAATTTAATGAGTTTTACCTGAGATTTTATGTCCTATGGGGCTTAATGCTGCTAAATACTGTTTATGTCTTTAAAAGCACACGTGAAAACATCCTTAAATTTGAGGTGCCTTTTAGGTTTTTTTCAGCTTTGGAAGAAGATAGGCTCGCTAAAAATATTTTATAATGTCCTCTATTGACCTTTTATTATGTCATTGTAAAAAAACAAATGAAGCATGCAGAAGAAAATTGTTTCTTCCTTGATTCCTTGTTTTCTTTATCTTCCCAAAAATTTGAATTGTAACTAATTACTAAAACAAAAGAGGACAAGTATTTTTGAGTAGAGGAAGAGGTTGAGGATTATTTTGATGTAGTCAAATTTGCCAAAGCCTGATGACACTTGTCCTAGAACACATAACAAACTACATAAAATGTTTATGAACCATTAGCAGACTCTCTCTGAGGATCTGGAGGGGACACATACATTTTCAGAAGACATGAAGAAATTATGTTCTGTATAATAAAAACTTGGTGTTTGCCCATGCTTCATTAATATCTACAATAATAATAACAACACAAGGTATTAAATATTCTGTGCATGTGTACCTGAAGGATTACTAATGATGACAAATTTGGTCTTAATTCCTTCATAGTTGTGGTAAATACCTGTATGGATAAATACAAAACAGGAGATACAACATAGCTTAATTTAAGTGACACTTCATAACAATATTTTTAAAGTAGAGAAGTATACTATAGAAAAAAATTTTATTAGATAGACATGGTTTGTTTGATCAAGCAGAACTAGCTCATTTCGCCTAATCATTGCTTATCGATTGAATGGAAATATCAAATGGAATTTTGAAGATAATATTCTGGTTCAAAACTTCTTCTCATAGGTGTTAAAATTAATATGCATGAGTAGAAGCTTAAATTGCAAAGTAAAGTCCCTCTAATTTGTGACAATGCTTCAGAGGGCTCACTTGTTGATTTTTGTGCCAGTCATTGAACAGACTGGAAGTGCATTTAGGGGATCTAATGGACCACAGTGGCAGGAGTTACCTGCATATTTCAACTTCATTTAGGGAGAACTAACACTGGATGCAATTGCTTCAAAAAGTTCTGTCAACTTTGAAGTCCTCTAGGAAAAGCTACTAAAGGTGCAAATTCATTATTTGTGAGTTTTCTGAGTGACTGCTTTAAAAAGAAGTAATCAGGAAAAAAACAGAAAACAGTGAAGCTTGAGACTATAGGATGAAAAAGTAGGAAGGTGCTTGAGAAGTGCTGATAGACAGGAACGGAATAGCAAAGAATAGCCCTTATTAATGTAGTGCTTAAGATCCATGCACTGATAATCAGAGATAAGGGACATTATCCTCTCTTCCTGCTTTCCTGTAAATATGAAGAACCCACAGGAGTGAACCCTAACTGGAAAGAAGTCCAAGAATACAAGTTTTAAGACTTTAAGCCCAAGTGGCTGTGGAATATGAGCATTTAGGCCAAGAGTAGTAAAATGAATATTACAGCACTTTCACTGTTAACCCTCAACCCAAGCTACCCCTCAAAAAACTCCAAAAAACCTGAAATAACCTAACGGAAATTAACAGAGACTGCTGGGGGTAAAGCGCTGGAGTACATGATCCCCTTATATGCAGTCATGTAATCAGGGTTTTTTTAAGATTCGAAATACATCTTTAAAAGTTCTGATTTTTATGGAAAAAGAGGTAATTTTTTTTTTTTATTGTGTGGCAAGATGTTTTCTACTACTTGCCATCAGTCTTCCTCAGTGATTGAAAATGATGGGCCTCAGTGCAATAAGCAATTTGTTCTCTCTTTATTACATGACACTATATACCTAAATATTGAATTTAAATTAACAATTCTACCTGAACACCAGGTTTGCATTTATTGGACCAAAATTAGTGCAATAAATTTTGACTAGTTTAAAGATAATTTTAAAATGAGTAATCCTAATGGATTGTAATTTGATGTACTGTCACCTCAAGGATTGAGTTTAAGTAGCTGACAGAGGAAAAACAAATGATTCTTAGTTATTTATGCATACTAAATAGGGATAGTACCCTTCAGTATTTTCCAAAACTAATAAAAGAAACTTAGTTAGCAGGAGCTAAATTTAGGCCACTTTAACCACTAATTAAACTTTCTTTAACTGATCTCATCCACTTCTTTGAAATGAAAAATGAACAAATGCTCTAAAGTAGACTTTATTGAATGATATTTGTGAAAAATTCTCTCAATTTAGAATAATTAAAGCTTAATTGTTTAAAAGATCAAAATTTTTAATTTTAGGCAGGCAAGGTAATTTCTCAAATGATTCAGAAGTTTATTATTTAGTTCTTAGGAAAGTCATCCTGATGGAGTTGAAGAATTAAATATGTATTAGTTCATAAAATACATAATGAAAAATACTGATTTTTGACGGAGTGCATTCTTATGGATGGTGCCTTTTCATATATAATAGGTCTGTTATGCCTTTATGTGCACAGAATCCTTGCCTGCTAACAGTTTGCTAGATTTGAGTGCAAACTGTTTGAAAACAGGTTTCAGACCTTCATGTCACTTTACATAAACAAAGTGTATACTGAAATCATTGATGTGTCAATGAGAAAAAAAAATCTAGCCAGTGAAGCTTCATACCCAAATATCTCTATGCAGAGAAATTGCACATTTCATAATAAATATCAGTTTAGTAGATTCTTTACTTGTAGTTAATATGTGGTTTTCACAATACAGGAAATTGGGAGTTTTACAGCTGGTTTATTTATAAGAACAGATACTCAAAGATGAAGTCAGATGCTTGAGTGTCATTCCTTTTCCCTAACTGAAATACAGTGAAAAAATAATTGGTACAAATTATTAAGAAGTATCTTAAGGGTGCATAGCACTGTGCTATGATAAAATAATAAGTTGCAGTCTCATTTCATAAGATGGCATTTTTAATTTTAAGTTTCTAAATTTGCTTTCTAGGTGGTGAAAATGAAATCTCAGGCTGTCTTGTTACTGATGGCTCTTGCAAAATTTTTAATGAACAAAAGAATAAGAACACTGGGGGCTTAAGAAAAGCTGGAAGACTCCAAAAGGTCAGTTTCACTGGAGATCTGCTTTGTTAAGCTCGCTCTTGGAGGATCATTGAGTGCCTTGTATGTACAAAAATTAAATTCTCTATGCAGTATCAATTTTGAACCTTTCCTGAATCTCACTTGAAATATTATGCTAATGGTCTTGGTGTATAACCATAAAACTGCTCTCTGGTAACTCGTGGTGGCTGAGTCCTTGCCAAGCTGACATCATAAAGGAGGTTGGTAAGCCGGCTCAAACTGAGGAAAGCTGCAAAGCCACTGAAGTTGCCTGAAAAGATGCCTGTCCATTTTGGAGGAGTTACTAAATGCAGCAGGGTTTTTATTTGTTTTATACTGGATCATTGCCAGTGGATGTTTCTGCAGAATAAGGGTTTATGCAAGATTTTCTTTTAGGTTCTGGTGAAAGTAAATTTCTTAATTTAGTAGTTGAGCTCTATTTGGCTGTAAAAAAGGGAGAGAGAATTTAGTCAGTACTGAATCTTTTTTTAAGTATTTTTGCTTTGTAAAATCTTTTAAGTAAATATAAAATTGATTAGGAAAATAAATATTTATTCTTTTAATCAGTAAATAGTGAGTCACAATTGAAATGAGTGCTGAGTTCTTTTGAGAATGGGAAGTCCTGAAGCACTAAAGGATGTCGGCTGTTGTTAACTATATGAAATACACTGGGTGTCTTACTTGTAGATACTGGTAGAGTTTCAAAGAGACTGATTACAGATTTTGAACCTTTTTTGTTTAAAGATTTTGTGCAGGTGCAATTACTACATTGTTTAACATTTTAAACATCCTGAAAATGGGATATTAATCTCTGTGGACCAGTGATCTCTGAATTAAAATGATTATTTGATTTGTCTGCATCTTACTAATTTTTACTTTTTTAAAATATTTATTCCTTTTATTTCCCTAAATATATTATATACAAAATTAATAACTAGAATGTGTAGGTCACTCTAGATGCATGTCCTATGGAAGCATTTAAGATAATGTACTCTTTAGGCTAAAGTATCTCTCCAGAATAGTTTCATTTCCTGGCACAGAAATCTGACTAAAGCTGCTATATGTAAATCCACAAACCACACTCAGTGGCTCTTTCTAAGGCTATTTGCAAGAAAGGGTGCTTGGAGATTTGTCAGTTTTATTGGTACTGATTCCTTCTCCAGTGAAATTACTCAACAAGCACATTATACATCAGTGCTAATTTTGACTCCTTTCTCTTAAGATCTCGACATAACGATTATATACTGAAGAGAAACAAAAAGCAATATGAAATTCTTTTTTATTGTTCCCCTTTTTCAGATGTGACCTTGCAGTCAGAGATGTCTTTAAATGGTTGTACATGGTGTCTGCTTGCAAAGCATGCTCTGTGAGGTGTTTAACAGTAGCAAAACTAAGTAGGTGCTTGAGAAAATTCCTATTCAGTGTTTAGAGATGGTTTCTTTTATCCACCCATTTCAGCTTGGTGATAATACCATTTCACTCAAATTAAAATAGCAGTGCATAATTTCATTCATGGCATGAATGCTTTTGAAAACTTACTTCAAAGGTTTTCATTGTCAGCTTGACTATGCAGATTCATATGGAGACAATTTTGGGGAAGGACAGGGATTTAACTGAAAAGTTAAAAAACCCAAAAATCGCAAAAAGTTACTATGTCTGGCAATGAGACTGTTGCACTTAAAACTTTAAATTTTAAAAGAATATTGTTTTAAACAAAATCAGACTGTGTAAATGTATGTAAATAATTACGTTGCAAAACCTCTCTCAGACCAATCAAAATATGTTCTTGAAGCTTTATAGAAGCAACCAAACATTATATACCATTTTTATTTAATACTTTTTTCCCGGTGGCTACAGCTTAAACACTGCAACTTTCTGCTAACTTTTGGCAATGTGAAAGTTAAGTTAGAAAATGTTAGTTAGTTTCCTTTGGCTAAAGAAAAATAAGTGGGAGAGAAATGGCACAAATATTTTTAGAAATATTATTTTATCAAATCATATTATGAAGAAGAATTTCATAACATTTATTTAAAATCTTAAAAGTAATTCTATGTTAAAAACACAACTGCAAAAGAAATGCCATTTCCTAGATACCTTCATGTACAAACATTTCCACAAATGTGACTGTTACTTTTCAGACAGACCGTATTGCTGGGAATCTGTTGTGTGATCTGTTAAATTCATTACTTTGCTTCCCAAAATAGGAGACAGCTATGTAAATTGCAGCTATCTTTTTTACAGAAAAAGAGTTTGAAATCTAATGCCTCCTTAAAAATATTTTGGATACTTGCTGAATGCAATTCTCAGGTAATTAGTGTACTTTAGTTACAGCTCATTCACTGCATTGTATGCTGCAGTGAACACTACAATTCTAAATCATTCAGTACAGTGGATGCATGTCAGTAGGCCTTTGGATGTGTGACGGAAAATATTAAAAAAGCGATGGAAAAATATATTTAGGAAACATGACTGTCTAAGTGTTAACATTATTTACTTCTATGTGTCTTTCAATTTTTCATATGTAGTTTCTTTAATAGAAAGCAAAGCAAAGGTTCTGTATATCTCTGCTGTGCTGTTGTGTTATGCTTTTGTTTTCTTCAAAAACTCATGCAGGTTGAGTTTCTTGTATTTTGTTTTAGCTGAAGTCAAAACTAAGAATGACTTCAGATACGTGTATATCAATTTTAGATTAAAGTGCTAATAGTTTCTTTATCTATACTCTTTATATAGACATGTTTATTGTACTGTTGATGTAGAAGTTGTCTAATCAAATATATGTAGAATTGTACTGTCAACAAACAAAAGCCATGAAGACAGAATAATTCATAATGGCAGCTGCATGCATGTTTGGGAAGATAAGTATCACCACCAACCCTAAAACCAGGACTTTTGGTGTGTTCACAGGCAATGTATACAGACAAATTTATAAAATTGACTCTTAGTTTTGAGACAGAATTGGTGAGGATAAACACTGTCAATTAATGCTTGTGAATGTCAGCAGGTGGCTTCCCTAGTTTAGAAATCTAAGTTGACTATATTGGATTGCAGGGATAAAATAAACCCTTTATGCATTGTGATGTGTTTCTCAATTATTCTATGAAATTGGATAGATAGTTCTTTGTTGCTTTGCATAGGGAGGACAAAGTGAAATAAGTAAAATTCATCTTAAAGCCAAAAGTGTACTCAAACAAGTTATTTACAGTAGTGATGAACTGTTGAGTGCTCATTTCGTTGCTTATTGTCACAAAAAAGTTTACATTTATTACAGCACCTGCTACATGTCACAAATTAAATATTTTATACTTTAAAAAGATCAGAGACTCATTATTATTAACCAGTTAACTGCCATTTTTATCCAAATAAAAATCTCTTTTATAATTTTAGAGGGATATGAGGTGATGGATTTTTTTAAAGCATCTAAGAGTCTCACATCACCAGAAATGCAATTGGAATAAATCGTAAAGTTAAAAATAACCTTTAAAATACTTTTTCTGAGAGAAAAGAAGAAACTCTTTACCCATGTGAGAAAACCAGATGAGTGTCACGAGAGATGATTAAAAACATATTTTTACAAAGAAGACAGTATGGACTTAACTGAATTCCTTAGTTTTGTTTTTAAACAGATTCATCTTGGCTCGTATTTCTGTCGCTCTTGGATTTGGGTGAAGGAACATCAACAGTGAACTTAAGAGCTTTTTTGAGAGAAGATTTTTACAAACAATCTAAGCTCACACGGTGGAACAAATAGTGTGAAGCAGGCCATTGTTAGATCCTGTTATCACAATCCTTTTTTGAATTACTTTATTCATAGCAAAACAGATTTTAATATCCTGAGAAATCTGTAACTATAAAACATTAAGCATCTTGCTAGACATTCAGGAAAGTGACTTTATGACTGTATTTTATATATGCATTCACAGACTTGTCTTAGATTTTATTGGTTTAGGGGACAACATTGTTTCATGTTTTCATTCTAGTTTTGATTTTTCTTTGCTTTGAATAGGTACATATTTTAAATACTGATACTTGAAATGTTATTGACTTCAAGACACAAATGAATAGGACAGTGAATTAGACAAGGTGGAAGCATGCAAGCTCTGTTACAGTTAACAAAGAAAAAACTGGAACTACCTACCTTTATGGTTTGGGGAAAATGCTTGATGTAATGGGAGTGGTCAGAAGATAGCACTGTGAAGGATCCCTATGAATCTCATGGTTTGGACAGTTTTAAAAAAATACTTCTCATATGATTAATCCCATGACTATTTTCACTCAAACTTTCCAAGGCAATTCTCGTTCTGAATTCACCAAAGCTAGTGAATTCTGGTTCTGAATTCACTGAAGCTAGTGAATTTGTCCCCCATACTTCTCCCACATCAAGTGGAGGGCTTCCAGGGCAGAAGCCTTGGCATCTGCTGCTGTACCTTACGTTGCATGCTTTGGGCCATATCCTAATGTCAACAGCTTTGTTATCACCCCTTAGGGATGCTACTATTCCTGATAGGATTATCTCCTGTACACGAACCTGATGGGTTGATTTATGACCTTGAGTTCCTAGACATCATTCTCTTTATGATAGGTTTCATATTAGCTATTTGGGACTACCTACTTAAGTGCTGTGGTCTATTTCTTAATTTTTAAAAAGTGTCTTTTAAAATCAGTACCTTTCTAGGGCAAAAGGCACATGCTCCTCTCAGCTCAAGCTGCTTCCTGTTGTTCCAGGGACACTTGCAGCTGCTGTTCATACTCTTGGATGTGTTGCTGTTTGTAACACTGGAAATGTGCTGTAACAGTGAAACCTGAGGTGGTTGACTGTAGCTTGTCATCTTATCAGGCAGGATAGTAAACATCCAGGAACTAAATTTACCCAATTTTTTATATAAAATTACCACTAAATTTCTGCTTGCTCAACAAATTAGCATATTGGTTATTTCTTAGAACCTTCTTCTAAAAGAAGACATAGAGGCTTAAGTAGGTGAAGAATTTTGATTTTTTTTTTTT